>NW_021028198.1:1057626-1089778 GCF_004153795.1 Camellia sinensis
GAAATGCATGACAATGCACTATGATGCAACGGCTATGATTGCAACTTTCCCTATCTTACCAACAGGGCGATATACTAGGTTGGTTCAGTATCCAGAACTGAGGCGCCGACATGCTCTATAAAGCATAACTGAAATCAAGTAAATATGCAATAAGACAGGTAGAAATGTAATGCAAAAATGGGGAATAAAAGGGAAGTTTCTCACCCTTGTAGACCACCTTCACAAATGATGCTCCAACGGCCCCTTTTAGGTTGAAAACAGCTCCAAAACTTCAAAACCAACCTCTTAGAACCTCAGTAGCTAAGTGAAGGTGAAATACTATGTGTTTGTGTGCAATAGTAAGACACAAACACACTTAAGCACACACAAGAGGGAGATATAGAGATAGAAAGTGTATGGATTCTAACCCTAGAACTCAAAATCCTAAAAATGGCTGTCTAAAAATATCTAAAGTGTCTCAAGTGTCTAACCCTCAAGGCCAAGAGAGAAGACTCTCTCTTATAGAGCCTTTTTGTCTTGTAATGCTTACAAGACAAGCTTCTCAAGAGAGAGATCCCTCCATACACGTGTATGGAGGGGAGCCAAATGCAAGACAGCTGTGATAAAATATCTGCAAAAACAGATGCACAGTAGTCGGCCGGCCAAAGATGCCATTTTGGCAAAAAGGAGTGCCGACCGGCAACAAAAGGTGCCAACCGGCAAAATAGATTGCCGACGGAAACAAAAACCAGCCAGTGGCCTCTGGCCATGGCCGGTGGTGTGTGGGGATGCCTCACAAGGCATTCCCTGCCCCTCCAAGGCAAAAGACAAGTGTTTGGTGCAAAACCAGACACTAAACAGTCGAGTTCGGAGATCCTGAGGCAAGGCGCGCGAGCCGAGACCTCCGAGAACTCCATACGAACACAAACAATGGTAATCACCAAGTGTTCCAATGGTGACGTCCAAGTCTTGAGGACGGTCAAAAATGGGGTGTCTACAACTAGATGTGATATTTTGTCTTATTTGACTAAAATAGTCTATTTAATCCTATAAGACTATTTTAATCCAAAGTTGCTTCCCAAATATAGCCTTAGTAGTTTATCCTTAAACGAATAGGTACTCCTTATTCTATAGGAAGAGATATTTTGGTCATTTACAAATTTGTCCTTATAAAATTTTTTTTTTGGTTCTAAAAAAAAAAAGTTTAGGAGGAGGGGAGGCTACCCCATTCCAAGGCCAGGGAAAGCGTTATGCAATATTGTCCACCAACAAAGGACTGCCGGCAGCGGGACTCGAACCTAAGCTAAATGAGTGAAGGGAATAAGCCTTACCAACTGAACCAACCCTTGTTGGTATATTTTAGTACTTGAACCTTTAAACAAAAAATAAAAAAATAAAAAATAATTTTTTTTTTGAATTTATCGCCCAAATGAGCTCATTTTTATAATTTTATTCATTAATAACAATATAAAATTAAGGAAACGATGGCATGAGAAGCTGATAAGATTACATCACGAGCCCACGTGAGCTAACTGGACAGTGTAATGTCCAATTAATATAAAGGACACGAGAAAAAGTTGTTCTTTTATTGGATCTCGCTCCACCAACTTTTTCCCGCAAACCGACAACTCCTCCGAAGATGCTTTTTTTTATTTTTTTATTTTTTTATTCACATAAAGATGTAAATCATGTAAATCCATTTTCTTTTTATTTTTTTTATTCACATAAAGATGTAAATCATGTGAACCCATCTCTTTATCCCAATTAAAAATCGTGTTACATTTTAAAAAGAACCACTTTGTGGTGAACTGAAGGTTCAATTTTATAGATTCTCTTTCTTTAAAAAGAACCACTTTGTGGTGAACTGAAGGTTCAATTTTATAGATTCTCTTTCACTAGGAAATTATATATAATTATTTATTCTCAAATTTGAATTACGATTGTTAGACTTGGCGACTCTTGATTTTCAAATTATTATTGAATTTTAATTATTTAATTAATATAATATTTATCATATTTAGAATAAAAATAAAACTTGGAGTCAGGCATTTTCTTTCAAACACAGAACTGCCACTGTCGTTAAAATCAATGGAATGTGAAATGAATAATAAGCTAGAGTTTTGTTTCATAAAAGCAAAAAAATGTTTGTTTAAAAATTTGCAGACCAAGTGGCGTTAGTCAATTTGTCCCATTTAGATTGCACCACGGTAAAATAATAAATAAGTAATTTTTTTACCAAAAAAAAAAATGTAGGCATTATTTGGTTTGTTTTTTAGAAAAAATTTTGGAAAAAATTCTTTACAAACAATTTTTCAAAAGTAATCAAAACAAACAAATTTTTTCAAAAAAAAATCTTAAAATTTTGTTTGGTTACATACTTTCCAAAATCACACTCTCTCTCATACACATCAAGTCAATTACTTTTTTTAAAACTCACCTTAAAACAATTTTTCAAAACCATTTCAAAAAGGCAAACCAATTCGTGCTTTTTATCTCAAAAATTACTCTACAAATACAAACCAAACACACTCGTAATTTCTCTTGCAAGATGGGAGTTTAAGAGGTGTTTAAGGGTGGTTTACACGCATTATGAAAAATATTTACTAATTTAATTTAAGAATGATTACATAACATATAATAATACACAACAAATTAATTTAAAGGTGAAAATTTTTTATGAAGATTTTCATAACATATTTATTTCATAATACCTAACATTATTGTTTATAATTAATTAAATAATTAAAATTATTTTAAGAGAATCTTATAATTGTATTACAAAAATGATTGTAGAGAGATTATGGGAGTGAATCGTATTCACTTTGAAAGACCCAAATTTTGATACTGGATGGGAAATGGGCTAGCAATCAATTAATTTTTGTAGGTTTATTTTAGGGTTTAGTTTCTCTCCAATTTGTTTCCGGATTAGACGGCAATGTTAGGTCTTGCTGGGCTTACTCTAGGTTCATATCGATAATTCAAATTATTTAATGTATAGAATTCGTTGAATATATAAACCATGAAAAATATCATGTTAATCGGATATCGATAGCTTCTTGATCAGATTACATTTGTATCTGCAATTTATTTTTAAAATCATAATTGTTGTTGAAACAAATGCAAACTAATCACATGGCTATCAATATCAGATTAACCTGATTTTTTGCAAGAATGATATACTCGATGAGATCTACACATTCATTGGTTTAGATTATTGAAATAGGCCTAGAGTCAAGCCTCCCAGAGTCTAACAACACCATCCAATCTAATTTCAGACCGGAGAGCAAATTAGTTTTTTTTTTTTTTTTTTGGTAGCTTTTTTTTTTTTTTGGTAGCTAACTCTCAAGCTTGAGTTGCATATAAGCGTGTTTAAAATATCAATGAAATTGACAAACCAATCTAATCCGGTCTAAATTGCTGATTTGATCTAATTTTTATTAACTTCGATTATGGTCCCAATTTTAAAAATGGTTAGACCATTTTACTAATTGGTTTTTGATTTATGATTTTATGGCTTCAGCTATAATTTTGATCAAACCGAACTGCAATATGTTTTTTTATTATATTTTAATATTTCGGTATATAAGCGGCTAGCAAGATTCAAACACATTATCAGAATGACAAGTTCAATCAATTCAACTACACTGGTTGTTGATTTATTTTTTATTATTAAATATATACCATATCCCTTGTTACAAAATTTTACGAACGTCTGAATAAACCAAATTCAACCGAACCTATTTCTATTGTTGGATTTTGAGCCGGTTATATAGACTGAAGAGTTCAGTCGCTGATTTAGGCCAAGTTTGGCATAGCCTAAATAATACAAAAAGTCAAAAAGTCACTATCCTATTTAAGTCACATCATCTTATTTAAATCACATCACCTCTCTAACACATCACATCAAACCCAACCCAAATCCAACCCATATAAACCAATAAGTCAAAAAGTGCACTTTTTTAAAACATCCCAAACCAACCCTTATTCTGAAACGGACCAATCTGATTGATGAACGCCCGTAGTTACAAATGTTCCATTATCCTTGTTCCTATGCAATGCAAAATATATGCTATTTAGGGATTAATCTGGGCCGTTACATGCACATGCTAATTATAGGAATATGCTACAATCTATGACATTTTTGCCTAATGTTGAAGCTAGGGTTTGAAGTTCTCACAGAATCAGTTACGTGATAAGATCAACAGTGGCAAAAGATTACTTGTTATTACTGCATTAGAAAGCAAACTAGACATTTGATTGATATTGATTCTGAGAATCAAAGTGAGTGAGTGTAAGTGTAAGTGTAAGTGTATTATTATTAATTTATCAGCTAGCATTGCAAGTCATCAACGTATTGAGCATATCAGAACAAACAATGTTGGAAGAAAACAAAAATCTGTTGCAAAATAGTATGGTTGTTGTGAAATCGGTGCCCAGTAGTGTTGTACGAATGCAGAATTGGTGTCCAGTCCTTGCTTCACATCCATCGTGGACGAAAAAGAAAATAATCAGCCATTTGGAGAATCAAAGTACATATATTCAGACCCACCCCCCATGAATGCAACCCAAAGTCTACAAACTAAATGATAATAAAATAAAACACAAAAACTCTGAATGAAATGAATGGAAATTTATTTATTTCTTGTGCATTTCGACTTTTCTTATAGTACTTCAATTCTGTTGATGGTTCTTTGAGAACATATGGATGTTATGATGTCTCTCTCTCTCTCTCTCTCTCTCAATAATGGAAATTGCAGTACAGAGGAACAAGTCCTGAGATGGGGAGTGATTAGAGGAATGAATGGGTCCATAAAGAATCAAAATATTCCATCAATCTCCATGGAGGATTTGAAGCTCTTCATTTCGTTCATTAATGTGGATAAAGTTAATCAACATTGTGTGGGTCATCACCTAAAGCTGGCGAATATTCCTTGGAGGCAATAAAATAAAATAAAATAAAATAAACAAACAAACAAACAAAAACCCTACCTACAGACTCAATATTCACCTTGTTGAGGTTCCTTCCTAGATTCATCGTCTTGTGAATTGAAGAAAATGTGTTATTATCATGTTTTTGTGTTAGTTAAGATTGCCAATATGTGTTACTAAAATGTAATGTAATATTTAAATATATATTTTTTTAAAAATTTTTATTATTTGTTGAATTATTGACCATCAACTTATCTAAAAATTTAATTTTGCATATGGACAAATTCAAATCATCTCCATCATATCATTCAATTCTTGTGAAATATCACGACAAACTCTCCTTTACAAATGGGCCTAATATGTGCAAGTATTTTAATTAGTGGGTAGATAATGAAATTCAAATATGGCATCTATTAGTTGCTTTGATATTATATTGAATTATTAATCACCTCATGTAAAAATTTCAAAATTGTTTTGATATCATATTGAATTGTTAATCACCTCATTAAAAAAACTTCAAAGTTAATTACACTAAGACTCTCTCAACTATTAGTGAATATGATTTTTACCTCTTTTATCTATGATCCTATATGAATTGACCATTTAACTATGAAAATCGTATAATTACACTCCTTTTGGAGGTGGTCTAGAGAGGGTCTGCAAAAGGGACAGTGACACATTTTTATAGTTGAATACGTTAAAATATACGAGTTCATAAATAAAATGATAAAGTGATATTCGCTAATAACTAAGTGAGTCTTGATGTAAATGATGAAAAATTCAAGCGATTAGACAAAGGAACAACATTATTATTTATATCCTCAAGATTATTAGGCACAAAAGTAGAGATCACATTACAAATAGAATTCATTGTTTTGTGTCTAATAATAAAAAAAATTCTTTTGTATATATTATTTGTTGGTACAGTTTAAATGAGCAATTTATAGTAGTTTTATGTTTATTTAGGAGTTTGTATTATATTATTTGTTGCCCTTTAAACAAATTGAAAAAAAAAATATTTTTATTTGAAAGTTGGGAGAGGTATGTTTTTTGCTTCTATCTTTTTTTTTTTTTTTTTGGTTATAACTTTTAGCTTAAAAAAAATAAGAAAAATGATATACAAGTTCAATTTCTAAGCCCATTTTCTATACGCAATGATTTATAAGTGATATGATTGGTTGATAAGTGAGAAGATATGAAAAGAATGTTACAATATATATCTTAATTAATTGTCACATCATTAAACTTAAAAATTTAATTTAATTTTTAAACTTGTATATCAATGCCCAAAAAACAATGCACCAAACAAACCCAATATTTTCATAAGGAACAGAATCAAGGAATCCTATATGGTCCAAGGAAACAAACTTCTATAGAACACAAGTAAATGAAAATTAGGGTTGGCCAATCCTTTGCCAACCAGCAGAGGGCATGAGTTCCACTCTTTAGATTGAATGTTTATAAATTCTTAATACTAATTTGCACGGTAGTTCACTTGTTAAAATCTTCCTGATGAATTGTAAATTTGTATATTTTGAATAATTTTTCTTTATAATGCGTCCAGACGTATGTGATAAACGTGGTTGGCAGGCGATTGCATGTATTTATGTTTTATTTTGTAGGAGTGGCTCCAAAGTGAAGATGTTCATCATTAAAAAATGAAAAAAAAGCTCTTCAAAATTTACATATTTCCCTCGTTTAAATCTAGTTGATTTCTGAAATAAATTAAAATAAAAAAGTGGCGGACAACTTTAGTTGATATTATCGTGATTTCATTTTTTTATATTCGTTAGCCAATTTCAATAGAGGGTCATAATCAGTGGCTTAGTCCCATGGTCACCAGCGAGATCACGTGTCCCTTTGGATATTTTTTTTTATTTTTTATTTTCATACATATGTATATAAATAAAATTTTAAATAAAAATAAAATTTTGAATAAAATGTCCTAAAAGTTTTCTTATGCTCCATTTAGTCTCATTTGCACATCAATCTAATGTTCGAAACATTAATCTGATGTTCGAAATCTAATGTTCGAAACATTAATCTGATGTTTGGAATCTAATGTTCGAAACATTAATCTGATGTTTGGAATCTAATGTTCGAAACATTAATCTGATGTTTGGAATCTAATGTTCGAAACATTAATCTGATGTTTGGAATCTAATGTTCGAAACATTAATCTGATGTTCGAAATCTAATGTTCGAAACATTAATCTGATGTTCGAAATCTAATGTTCGAAACATTAATCTGATGTTTGAAATATTGTAATGGGACCTTTCAGTCTATAAGAAAACTTTTAGGCCTAAACAGTGTATAAGTTATTAATTTGAGATTTATTGGTGCGTCCCCCAAAAATTATTAGAGTGTTAGTTATATTTGCATGTGGAGTTCACCGTTTATATATGTTGCTTTACTATTGATTGGTGATATCATATGTCAATAATGACGTGATATCACTACTATATGAAATTTTTACTCAAATTTTGTAAAAAATTGATTTATCTTAGCATTATATAATTTATTTTATGACTTAAATATATAATTTTTTTATATTGTCCATGATACACTAGTTACATGCAATACTTTCTTTTCGATATTACTCGAAATTAATTGTAAAATTTTATGTGAAATACTTATATAGTAATTTATTAAAGTTTTTGTACGTAATATTAATTTAAAAATTATTATTATCTTCATATTATTGATTATGAAAAAAAAATTATAATTATAATTAATAAATATTCTTTTAAATTTAGTTTTCTAACTCCGTCGCTAATCATAATAAAGAGAAGAATTATTAGAAGTCAAATATGTTTTGGGAAGAAAAGAAATATTGTCACTTGCGAGTGAGGGAATATTATAGAATAAAGCAGCTTTGACAAAAGTGATTTTGTAATTTGGCAAAAATTACTTGGAAAAATGAGTTGGACCCCTTCAAGGAGACATCTCTTTTGACCTTCTCTTTCTTTGATTGGTCAGTTTTTTTTTTTTTTTTTTTTTTTTTTTTTTCTTTCTCCTCACCACGTGTATGAAGTGGTAAGGATGGTAATTGAAAGGGTCTCAATCACCTCTCAATTACTTGCGAGTGATTTCACGGTTAATATATATATATATGTATATTATATGCAGAGATTGATACAACTCGATGGCCATTATAATTTATTACAAGGGGCAACGGGCCCACCATAAAACAACAATGAAACGAGAGAAGATGCCTCTTGCGCCCCATCCTCTAATGGTCTTCTAAATCAATTACGTAATAGGATAATTTTTATGATTAAAATATGTTGACATATTTTTGTTAATTACTTAAAAATAAATATAATTTTCACTTATTGTGTATTGTGATTTTTAAATGGGCCAAACTTCTCTCTAATTTAAGATTGGACTAGAGTATGATGTTGGGATCTTAGGGGCTTATTGTGGGTCATGTTTCGATGATCCGAATTATTTAATATATAGAACTCGTCCAATATTTCATTCCCACAAAAAATTACGTTATTTGATCAAATCATATTTCTGTCAATGATGAATATGATTTTAAAAAAAAATTGTTTACAGAAATTTGATCTGATTAAATAAGTTATCGATATCCGATCAATGCGATTTTTGACAGAAATGAAATACTCGACAAGCTTTATATATTGAACAGTACAAATTATTGAAACAGGATCCGTGGTAGATCCTATGGGCCAAAACAACACATAGTGGACTAGAGAGAATGTGAATCATTTTTTAATTGGCTAAGAGTACCATATAAACAATGGTACATCATATCCAAAAAATATCTAATAATTTATAGGGACTTATTATTGTCTAATAAATCCTAGGATAATTAATGGTATTTTTCATTAAACAATATTAAAAATTGTCAATAATTATTAATTTTCAATGACAATTTGAAAATTTTACTAAAAAAAATGTCACTAATAACAAGTTTTAGTCATAGTTCAAAAAAATCATTACAAAAAATGACACTAATTTATAACTTTCAGCGATAGTTTGAAAAATTCATCACAAAAAAGTCACTAATTATAAATTTTAGCGACAATTTATAAAAACTGTGATAAAAAAAAAAAACACTAATTGTCAATTTTTTGTGATATATGTAAAAAATTATCACAAAAAAATATTTTTGGCAACGACTTTATTATGACTTATTTTTAATAAGATTTGATGGGAATTAAGTCTAACTATTAGGATCTATTGATAATTTATCCATAATTTATCTTGGCTCTTGATGTTGGGATTAATTCGTAAATACATGCATGAACATTCATAAATGATGTAATATATGTTGAGTTCATCATCAACAGTTCAATATACATATTGCTCTAGCTAGATTTTAGGGTTTGTAATATGCATGCACGTTCACATGAACCATATAATGTATATGTTGTGTACTTTGACAGGCATATATATAAATATATATTGTGCGTACCGGATTTCGCACTAGATGAAAGTGGATCGGGGTTCTGCACTCGGTTGGACTATCCAGGGACTGAAGTTCCTGCGACAAGAGGCACCGTTAGAGCTACCCGGCTGGGGTTGGCCGGATGACCCCTCCGGTGTGGGAATTAGTGATCGGAGAAGGGAGTTGAGTATGGTTTTGCTTGGAATAGTTCAGCTCCATTCAGTTACCTTCAATGTGAAGTTCATGTAGTATATATATGTTGTTCCTTGCTTGCTTCTCAAGGTGGATTCATGGAGCTTGGATGCTGCCAGGTGTCCTTTTGGCATTGCTCATGGTGGGGGACCACTTGTTAGTTGCCAATAAATGCATATACTCATTGTAGTCATGCTGATAACAAACCACATTCCTTTGGCTCAACAACTTCTGTGATTCTAGGTGTAGGGGACCAGTTGAGGTGGCAACCTGCACATGCACATGTTCACAGCTTCCACATTTCCTTGCGAGGTTTCCTTAGCTCGGTACCGATGTTCCTCAGCTCGGCATCATTATGCCTTGTCTCGGCCTTTTACAGGATCACTCATGGAGATGGGCTTGTCCATTCAGGTAACTTTGCATGGGCTCGGCCTATTTTCTGTTCGGCCCGTAGATTCAGTCTCGCAGCTTGGCCTAGCCCAGCACCACGACTGGACTGGCCTTTCCACTGCGGGTTGGACCCAAGTGCTTGAGGACTTGGATGGACTGTTGGTCATGAAGTTGGGCTTAATTGGTTTGCCCATATACTCATCCAACCCACTTGGATTTGGACTTCAGTGGATTGGGCCGGCCCAAGGCTTGTACCCGACCCATTTTGCGTTTAGCCCCTTCATTTGCCCCCTAGCTCACGCTAAGGTTCCCTTTGGGGGGGAGCTATTGTTCTGCTTCCCAAACGTCGTGTCATTTCGGTTTTCTTCAACTCGGCCTTGGTGACGGTTTAATCCTGACACGCAATTCCTGCATGCGTCCTTTCATAATGACACGTGGCGATGTGAGATTGGTGTGCAGAGATAGCACGTCGATCCCATACTGAAGGTCGTGCTCGCTGCGCGCCGGCTAGTGCAATTAATGCTCTGGCGGTCAATACAAATCCCTTCATCTGCTTTTTCGTTCCTCTAGAGACTTTCAAAGAGAGAGAAAGGACTCTTCCTGTTCCTCTGAACCAGTCTCGTTGGTGCTCTGCTCAGGCTTTTTCACCGCTGATCTTGCTCTGCTACCACTGTTCTAATCTCTGTAAGTCTTCTTGCGACTCTTCTTCTTTTGCCTCTTTTTTGCGTTAATCATCTTGTTTGGTCTACTCGCTGTCTGTATTCCATACTTTGTTATCTGAGTCCTACCTCTGTCCCATTAGGTTTGTTGAATGGGGAAATTTCGTTCACTGGTTGATACCCCCGAGGCCATGGCTATGTTCTGCCTGGACAATAATATTCCCAATGACGTTACCTTCTCATTGGTGAAAGTAGACGCCATGCGTATGGGCATGAGGAATACCATTGCTTTTCCCATTGCGGCCATAGTCGAGGAAGGGGATTGGTTCCCTCTTGACCCGTTTGTACGCCGGTTTCTGCATCAAGTCCAGCTAACCCCAATGCAAGTATCTGTGAACCTTTTCCGTGTTGCTTGCGGTGTCTCTGCCCTCAATAGACGATTGGGTTTGAACCTTGACATATGGGATATCTTAGGTTGTTATACTCTTTCTCATAACAAAGACCACAACACATATTACTTGCGTGTTCGCTCATTTGATTGCCATTTGGTTACCGGGTTACCTGATTCGGATAAACACAGTGATGATTTCCTTCAAGTCGGTGGAAACTGGGAGTTCCCCACCGATACTGAGTTTCAGTCTGAGCTGATGCCCCAGAAAGACGGCTACCCAGGTTCGGGTCTTCTCTTCTAATGCCTTTTATATTCCTTACATTATTTTGGGTATTCCTCTGATGTGTCACCTCTTTTTTGCAGAGTCCTCTCGTTTCCAACGAAGCCTGAACCGAGAGAATGCTGAAGCCATAAAAGTTGCCCTGAGGTATAAAAAGAGATCTGCACCTGAGTTATTGCACTACCAGTCTACTTACCGCTCCGTTATTCCAAAGAAGGCGAGGCTCGCTGCTGTCTTTCTGGATTCCGATACCGAGATTGACACATCTCTCACTGCTTTGGTCACAAGTCATTGCAGGAGTCAGGGTGCACTTTCCGAAAGAGCGCCTTCCCCTGCCCCCAGTTTCGCAGGGACCGGGCCTGTGGTGAAGAGAAGGGTGTTGGTGGATTTAGAGGCCGAGGCCTTCGGAGCCTCCGATGCTTTGCAAACCCCTCTGGAGAAGACCGAGGTGAAAAGCCTCATGGAGGTGAAGATAGAGGCTGGAGCTTCTGCAACCCTTGTGACTGCTGCCGAGTCCTCAGCTTCAGTCACTGCGCGAGCAAAAAAGAGGAGAAGAGAGACTGGCAAAGCAGTGATGGGAGAAGCTTCTGAGGATCCTGCTGAGGATGATGCTTTTGAGAAATGGGAGCCGCCAACATCACAGGAAGGCAGGCCTATTTCACTACAAGAAATTGCATTTTTCGCAACGCAACAAAATATGTTGCTAAAAGGAAAAATTCGTTGGCAAAGAGTTTTGCCGACACACAAAGCTACGTTGGCAACCCGTAGGCAAAAGTGAGTTGGCAAAAGTTTTTGCCGACGAAATTATCGCCAAAAGTGCAATTTCTTGTAGTGTTTACACTTCTGATTCAGTTGTCGCTTCACAATATTTTGCTTTTGATTTGACTAAGTTTGTGTTGATGCCAGTTGATATGGCCGACCACAATGGGCCCCGTGATATTCCTATCCTGAAGGGGACCCTTCAGATGATAACCGCTATAAGTGTTTCCTGTTTTACTTGTCTTTACTGTTGCGTTGCCGTATTCCTTTTTCTTAGTTCTTCGTTGTCCTTTGCAGTGTATCTAGAGAATGCATCTGTCTATTACTCATGCTGAAGAGCTAGAAAGGGCCATGCTGGAGGCTGCAATGAAAGCTGAAAGACTGACGGTAAGCTTGGAGACAGAGAAAGAGGGACGCCGAACTGTTGATATGGCCGACCACAATGGGCCCCGTGATATTCCTATCCTGAAGGGGACCCTTCAGATGATGACCGCTGTAAGTGTTTCCTGTTTTACTTGTCTTTACTGTTGCGTTGCTGTCTTCTTTTTTTTTTAGTTCTTCATTGTCTTTTGCAGTGTATCCAGAGAATGCATCTGTCTATTACTCGTGCTGAAGAGCTAGAAAGGGCCGTGCTGGAGGCTGCAATGAACGCTGAAAGACTGACGGTAAGCTTGGAGACAGAGAAAGAGGGACGCCGAACTGCGGAGAGGGAACATTTCGTTTAAACAAGATTGTCGCTTCAGCTGAAAAATCGAAGGAGGCTGCTATCGGGACACAGGCTCAACTCGAGGGGAAAGTGGCCGAACTGGAGGCTGTTATTGCTGTGATGGCTGCCGAGTGCTCTGCGCTGGAAGCCAAACACTGGCAACAGGGTTGGGATGAAGCTGGGGCTGCCTATAAGGAAAAGGTGCTAATGCTGCGAGATAAGCTCTTTGTGAAGGGTTGGACAAGTGCCTTGGCTGCTGCGCTGGTTCCTGAAGGCTCTTCCCTGTTTCAGGATGTCCCTATTCCTTCGAGATCCTTGGGTTTGAAGACTATTTCCACCCCTGCTGTTCTACTGGCCGAAGTTTCCCTAGAAACTGATTCCGCAAACAAGACCCAGGACAAGAATGTTGCCGCTGAAACGGTGGATGTTGAAGGGATTGAAGCCCCAGAGACTGAAGCCACAGGAGATGTGGTTAAAGAGGCTTCTACTTCTCAGGAAGTTGGAGCTTCCTCTACTTTTCCTCCCACAGATGGCCTGGACAAAATTGCTGATGCTGCTCCTGAGTTACCCACTGTTGATGAAAATTGATGTTGAAAGAATTTGAACTTTTTTTTGCTTTGATGTACTGTGGCTCGGTCTCCATGACAAGTTTTCTTTCTGCATTTGCTAAGACAATTTTTCTTTTCTTTTCTTTGCTGCTGGTTATGAGGCCATCTGTGCCTTTTATTGGATAATAGAATTTTCTTAATGTTTCCTATACTGCCTGTCGCCGGCCGAGCACTGTTGGGACCTCGGGGCCGAATAGATGCTCGGTCTGGTTCTGTATTTCCTTTAAATGGATGTTCTGTCTGATTCTGTACTGCTTGCCCCCAGCCGAGCGTTGTTGAGGCCTCGGGGCCGAACTGATGCTCGGTGTGGAACTGTACTGTTTGCTCCCCACCAAGCACTGTTGGGACCTCGGGGCCGAACTTGTGCTCGGTGTGGCTAACGGATATGTGGTATGGCGGTGTTGGAGTTCGTAAGTGGGTTTTACTTAGGTCCTGGTTAGTTTTGAAAGAAAACAATTGTTTGCCCCCACCTGGAGCTAAGTAAGATCGACACTGAAGATTATGCTCTGAGGTAGAACTGCTTAAGTCTGTTTCAACTTTGATAGCATAAGAGCGCCTAAATAGAGTAAAGGCATGAAAATGTGTCTTACTCAGGTCTAGCTTGGTTTGAAAAAACAATCGTTTGCCCCGAGCTGGAGTTGAGTAAGACTACTGCTGGAGGCCTGCTCCTAGCTGAACTTGGCCAAGTTTGTTCGAACTTTGTTTGTTCGCGTCAGTACTGACATGTTGACGTGTTGATACTTAAGAAGCTCTGTGGATACAAAGATGTTTACTTAAGATATGTCAGCGCGATTTCCACCAAGCAACTCCACTTGGCTAAATAGAGATGTTTACTTAAGATACATTAGTGCGGTTTCCACCAAGCAATTCCACTTGGCTAAAGTCCAATTTAGTTGCCAAACATAATTCCACCAAGCAATACCACTTAGCATGTTTGAGTGTTAACCAAATTTAAATTCCGTTCAGTCGTTCTGAAACTAAGTCCGTTTGGGTTAAGGCCAAAGCTGATTCCATTTGGGAAGTGCCAAAGCTAATTCTGTTTGATAAACATCAAAGCTATTTCCGTTTGGTGAGAAGCAAAGCTAATTCCATTTGGTAAGAACCAAAGCTAATTCCGTTTGATAAACATCAAAGCTAATTACAAGAATTTGATAAATTTGAGAAAAGTGCCTTTACAATCTGATAAAGAAAGTGGGACCATCTTATTGATAGTATTTCTTGAGATTTGCTACGTTTCAGGACTGAGGTATAGCTCTGCCACTCAGATCCTCGAGGTAGTAGGCTCCATTTCCAACGACGATTGTGACTCTGTAGGGACCTTTCCAGTTTAGCCCAAGTTTACCTTCGCCAGGCACCCTTTTGTGATCCATAACTTTCCTTAAGACTAGTTCTCCTGGTATAAATTGCCTTGGGAAAACCTTTTGGTTGTAACTCTTGATGAGCCGCTGCTGAGACGCTACAAGTCTGATCAGCGCTGCCTCTCTTCGGCCCTCTGCCATATCTAGTGCTTGTGCAATAGCTTTCTTATTACTGGTGTTCTCAAACAGTTCGGATCGAAGGGTTGGGAGGCCGACTTCGAGTGGGATGACGGCCTCCATTCCATAAGTTAGGGAGTAAGGTGTTTCACCCGTTGAGCGCCGTGCGGTGGTTCGGTATGCCCATAGCACGTGGGGTAACTCTTCAACCCATTTCCCTTTGGCATGCTCAAGCCATTTCTTGACTCCATTGATGATGGTCTTGTTTGACACCTCTGCCTGTCCATTGCTTTGCGGGTACCCTGGAAAAGAGTTCCTGTACTCAATCCTGATGTCGGTACAAAACTTTCTGAAGATCTTTCCATCAAACTGTGTTCCATTATCCGCAATCAGTACCCGCGGGATGCCGAAACGCACCACCACATTTCTCATAACAAACCGCTTTGTATCTGCTTCTTTGATATTTTCCAGTGCCTCAATTTCAACCCACTTAGTGAAATAGTCGGTTGCAGCAATGAAAAATCGCCTGTTCCCAGTGCGTCGCGCCAATGGTCCTATAATATCCAGACCCCATTGCGCAAAGAGCCATGGGCTGGTGAGTGGAATGAGAGCTTTGGCTGGCTGATGGATAAGTAGAGCAAATCTCTGACATTTACCACACTTCTGTACGTATTGCTGTGCATCTTTTTGCATCCGTGGCCACCAGTACCCGTGAGTGAGGGCTCAGTGTGCCAGTGACCTTCCGCCAACGTGGCATCCACAAACCCCATCGTGAATTTCATAGAGAACATTCTCGACGAGATTTGGATGTACACATAGGAGGTAGGGGCCAAGATAGAAGCGTCTATAAAGCTTCCCAAATGGTGAGATCCAGAACCAAGCTGAGTTGTGTCTGACCTTGTTGGCTTCCCTTTTGTCGTCGAGGAGTGTACCAGATTTTAGAAAAGCAAATATTGGATCCATCTAGCTCGGCTCTAAGTTGTTGCAGAGGACTGGAGATACAATACTTGGTTCTGGCACAAACTTAACCCAAACTCTTCTGGCATCATTTGTATCCACTGATGAGCCGAGGCATGCCAAAGCATCGGCGTGGCCGTTTTTGTCCCAACTGATTCGTTCTACTCGTATGGATTGAAATTTTTTGAGCAGGTCCTTGGCCTTGCCTGCGTACACAGCCATTCTTTCATCTCGTGTTTCATAGACCCCAGAAAGCTGGTTGACCACTAGTTGTGAATCGCTGAAAATAAGAAGTTGTTCTGCACTGAAGTGTTCGGCGCTACGTAAGCCAGCCAATAACGCTTCGTACTCGGCCTCGTTGTTTGAAGCCTTCCAACCGAGTCTGAGAGCCTGCTCCCAGATAAACCCTTCTGGTGAAATAAGTACTACTCCTGCCCCCGAGCCTCGGTTATTGGACGATCCATCAACATAAAGCTGCCAAATGTTTCCAATAAAGAGTTTCTAGGCTTCCGAAGCGCAGGGCATTCCTTGTTCGGTGGTGCATGGCACTTGTGCCAAACTTGGATCCCCCAGTTCGGTACTCTGGGTTGGAGCAAATTCTGCAACAAAATCCGCTAAGACCTGTGCCTTGATCGCTGTCTTGGGGTGATACCGAATATCAAACTCATCAAGTTCTACCACCCACTTTACTGTTCTGCCAGAGAAATCAGCTCGGCTGAATACAGATCTGAGGGGAAATTCAGTGAGGACATTAATGGTATGCCCCTGGAAGTAATGCTGCAGCTTTCTTGAGGCGATAAGCAGCGCGTATGCTAACTTTTCCAAAGGTAGATACCATGTCTCGGCATCTAGTAAAGTCTTACTGACATAATAGACAGGCCTCTGTTCCTTGTCAACTTCTCGAACTAACACTGCGCTCACGGCATGATCTGAGACTGCTAGATAGAGGTACAACTCTTCTCTCGGCTCTGGAGTGGACAGTAGAGGAGGTGTGCTAAGGCATCTTTTGAGACTCTGCAGTGCTTCGGTACATTCGCTACTCCATTCAAATGCCGCATTTTTCCTCAAAAGCTGAAAGAAGTGCTTCATCCGATCTGAGGATTTGCTAATAAACCGATTCAGTGCGGCCGACATTTCGGCTAGTTTTTGCAGTTCCTTAGCCTTTATTGGTACTTCAGGATCCTGTATCGCTCTAATCTTATCCAGATTCGCTTCAATTCCTCTGTGAGTGACCATGTATCCCAAGAACTTCCCTGTTCCTACCCCGAAGGCGCATTTCGAGGCATTGAGGCAAAGATGGTGGTTTTTCAGGATGCCAAAAACTTTTCTCAAGTCTGCAAGATGGTCTGAAGCGAACTTGCTTTTTACTACCATATCGTCTATATATCCTTCAATGGTTTTTTCCAGTTGGTCCTTGACCATCCGTGTAATCATTCGCTGGTAGGTTGCCCCGGCGTTCTTGAGGCCGAATGGCAATACTTTGTAGCAGTAAGTTCCCCTTAGAGTGATAAACGTTGTCTTTTCTTGATCCGAACCGAACAATGGTATCTGATGATAACCGCTATAAGCGTCCAGAAAGCTCATGCGCTCATGCCCTGCTGTTAAGCCCACTAGTTGATCAATGCGAGGCAGCGGAAAGCTATCTTTAGGGCAGGCTTTGTTCAAGCAAGTGAAGTCAACACAAACTCTCCATTTTCCGTTCTTCTTCTTGACTACAACCGTGTTGGACAGCCATTGCAGGTACTGAACTTCCCTGATTGCTCCTAAAGCCAAGAGTTTTTCGACTTTGGCAATTACTGCTTCGGTGTGCTCGATTGACGATCTCCGACTTTTTTGCACAATGGGCAGAGCTGAAGGGTTGATTTTGAGCTTGTGGCAAGCAAATTCTGGGTCCAACCCTGGAATATCATATGCGGACTATGGGAATACCTCCATATTTTCCCTTAGCAGTTCCAGCAGCTGAAGTTTCTCATCAACGCCTAACGAGGTACCGATAAGGAAGTACTTTTCTGGGTCGTCTTCTTTTACCAGGACTTTCTCCAAATCCTCTACCATCTTTTCCTCTGGGGTTCCCCCTACATCTTCCAAGACTGGCTGTTCGGCCACTTCTGCCGTCTGTACCCGATTGCAGAGCTGTTTTGCCTTTAATGCTGCCATGAAGCAATGTTTGGATGCAATTTGATCCCCTGAAATCTGCTCTACTCCATGTTCCGTTGGGAAAACGGATGAGCTGGTGATAGGTTGAAGGGACTGCTTCCATTCGATGAATCCACGGACGGCCAAGTACGCCGTTGTATGGGGATGGTGTATTAATAACCAAGAACTCTATCTGGAGGGTTTTTGTCCCCGCGTTCGGCCACTTCTACCATCTGTACCCGATTGAAGAGCTGTTTTGCCTTTAATGCTGCCATGAAGCAATGTTTGGATGCAATTTGATCCCTTGAAATCTGCTCTACTCCATGTTCCGTTGGGAAAACGGATGAGCTGGTGATAGGTTGAAGGGACTGCTTCCATTCGATGAATCCACGGACGGCCAAGTACGCCGTTGTATGGGGATGGTGTATTAATAACCAAGAACTCTATCTGGAGGGTTTTTGTCCCCGCTACGACTGGCAACACTATTCTGCCAAGCGGCCATTCTGGCTGTGAATTGAAACCGACCAATGGGGCTACCGCTAGGGTGAGGTGCTGCTCAGAGAGACCAAGCTTTCTGAATAAATCGTAATACAGTATGTCTGCTGCACTGCCCTGATCTACTAGGACTCGTTTTACGTCAAATCATTTCCCAATTCCCACAGTTATAATTAATGCATCAGTATGTGGGTACTGTATGCCTTTTAAATCTTTGCTAGTAAATGAAACTGTACACAAGGGGGATTTAGGTACTGTATGTACCTTTTTTTATGCAGGCTCCACTGACATGGCCCGCTGAATTTGCGCAGCCTTAGCAATCTCTTCCTTCAGTGCCTCCTCAGATTCCTGAATCGCTGTCCCGTGGATCACATTTATTATCAGCCGAGGTGGATGCTCAATGTTTGCTTTTGGTGGTGGGTTCCCTGGTTCGGTCATTTCCTTATCCTGATCAATGTAATCCCTTAGGTGTCCAGCTACCACTAGGTCTTCCAAGTGTTGCTTCAGTGCCCTGCAGTTCTGAGTCATGTGCCCCCTGTCTTGGTGGTAAGTGCATCTGAGCTTCTGATTGCGCCGAGCTGGATCTCTTAACATTTTCGGCGGCCAAACAAAGAACGGCTCTCTCTTGATCTTTTCCAGAATTCGATAAATTGGCTCTTTGAATACAATCACAACTGCTTCATGGGATTTGGACTTATCCACCTAATTTACTGTAATCCCTCGGTGTTCTCCTCGATCTGATCTCTTCTTATGCCGAGTTGTTTGCTTTGCTGATGCTACCTTGATGGGGATCTAATCGTCTTCGAGATGAGCGTACTGCTCAATCCTGGCGTGTAAGTCTTTCAAAGCTGTGGCCGGGCGCTTGGACTATCCAAGGACTGAAGTTCCTGTGACAAGAGGCACCGTTAGAGCTACCCGGCTGGGGTTGGCCGGATGACCCCTCCAGTGTGGGAATTAGTGATCGGAGAAGGGAGTTGAGTATGGTTTTGCTTGGAATAGTTCAGTTCCATTCAGTTACCTTCAATGTAAAGTTCATGTAGTATATATATGTTGTTCCTTGCTTGCTTCTCAAGGTGGATTCATGGAGCTTGGATGCTGCCAAGTGTCCTTTTGGCATTGCTTATGGTGGGGGACCACCTGTTAGTTGCCAATAAATGCATATACTCATTGTAGTCATGTTGATAACAAACCGCATTCCTTTGGCTCAATAACTTCCGTGATTCTAGGTGTAGGGGACCAGTTGAGGTGGCAACCTGCACATGCACACGTTCACAGCTTTCACGTTTCCTTGCGAGGTTTCCTCAGCTCGATACCGATGTTCATCTGCTCGGCATCATTATGCCTTGTCTCGGCCTTTTACAGGATCACTCATGGAGATGGGCTTGTCCATTCAGGTAACTTTGCATGGGCTCGGCCTATTTTCTATTCGGCCTGTAGATTCAGTCTCGCAGCTCGGCCCAGCCCAGTACCACGGTTGGACTGGCCTTTCCACTGCGGGTTGGACCCAAGTGCTTGAGGACTTAGGTGGACTGTTGGTCATGAAGTTGGACTTAATTGGTTTGCCCATATACTCATCCAACCCACTTGGATTTAGACTTCAATGAATTGGGCTAGCCCAAGACTTGGACCCGACCCATTTCACGTTTAGCCCCTTCATATATATATGATTTCCCTTTTATTTAGACCACCAATAAAGTTGTATGAAAATATGCAATAATATTCTAATAATTACAAACGACAGGTTTTGTACAATTTCTTATAAGTAGGAAGTTGATAATCAAAAACAAAAATTAATAACATTTCTGCTCACCATCTCAATATATATATATATATATTTTTTAAATTTAAACTATTTTAAACTCATAAACTGCAACAAAAAACTGTACAAAATCTTCTAATACAAATTCTAAGATAAAATAAAATACACTGTAAAGAACGTTAATAAATTGTACCAATAGCGTCATAAGCTTATAAGATGTGTTAACACGTCCAAACTGACTAGTCTCTTACAATTTTTGATTATGTTAATTTTCTCATGTTAAATTATATATTTTAATAATTATTTAATCCATTTAAATTCAACCTGAACCACTGTTTTCCTATGCTAAATCTGTCTCGCACCTTTCTTCCGGCCCTCCAATGAAGGGTTTCCTAGCTCCACCCCTATGAGAGAAATCTCGGACTCTTTCTTCTTCCGTTTTGAAAATTTTCTGTTCTATATATGGATGTTACTTAGCCAAAATGAATGGTTTTAGCTAATAAAAAAAATAGAATGGTTTTAACTCAACCATGCACATTAATATGAAGAAATGGTGGGTTAAATATTTAGCAGAGCTACGCCTAATTTGGTTATGAAATCATATTAAAATGCACAGCGTATCAAAGTCATTTCCTATGTTTTAATTCCAAAAAGCAGGAGCTAAAAATCTCCCCCAAGCTTTCCTTGAGCTCTCTCATGCCATGCACCAGCAGTAACAGTGTATATTGTATGCAAGTTATATTTGCGAGTGTTAGAAAAGTTACTATTTTAATAGACTATTTTAGTTTTTGACTATTTTAGGAGGTTAAAATTTTTGTGTTTGGAAAGATAGTTGGTTTGTTTTGTAATTGGATGTGATGTTTATGAGAGAAAAAGTGAAATAATTATGGATTTAATATGACATTTTGTGTTATTGACTATTTTAGCTTATTTTGTCTTTTAGTGT
This sequence comes from Camellia sinensis, assembly GCF_004153795.1. Lineage (NCBI taxonomy): Eukaryota > Viridiplantae > Streptophyta > Magnoliopsida > Ericales > Theaceae > Camellia > Camellia sinensis. The sequence goes on from NW_021028198.1 coordinate 1,078,703, forward strand.
TATTTTAGTAAAAAAAAAAGCTAAAAAAACTCTTTCCAAAAGCAAGAGCTAATATTTATGATATTAATCATCGTATATGTCATAATTAAATTATTTTTAGTTATAACTTAAATATATATATATATATAATTAAATATCACATAAGGTATAATTAAAGACATTGTTTATCATAAATAAAATAATAAGCATAATAAATCATATCTAACGTTACAATAAATCATAACTAATTTCACAATGAATAATGTTATATGTGCCAATTAATGCACTAACTAATATACTAACAGATGTGACATAATTTTAGAGGTTTTGGATATTTGTAATTTGTATAATAGGTTGAGTCAGTAATAATGACATAACACTAGTTGGTGCACTAATGTATACATTAATTGGTGCATCTAATACCGTCGTTCCACAATAGGTCCTAATAAAAAATTACAAATATCATAATTGGAGTACATAATACACAATTCAAAATAAGGTGCATATAATAGAATTTCACATACATAAAATGTAACTGTTTGAAAAAAATTATAAATATATAAACGTAGGCTTATCAAAGAGCGTAGAGACCCCTTCCTCAGCCCCTCATGTTAAGTTACTAAGGTCCAGTTTGGTATCTTTCAAAAAATTTAAAAAGTCAAAAAGTCACTATCCTATTTAATTCACATCATCTTATTTAAGTCACATCACTTCTTTAACACATCATTTTAAACCCAACCCAAATCCAACCCATATTTCATCCACAATAGGTCCTAATAAAAAATTACAAATATCATAATTGGAGTACAATACACAATTCAAAATAAGGTGCATATTATAGAATTTCACATACATAAAATGTAACTGTTTGAAAAAAATTATAAATATATAAACGTAGGCTTATCAAAGAGCGTAGAGACCCCTTCCTCAGCCCCTCATGTTAAGTTACTAAGGTCCAGTTTGGCATCTTTTAAAAAATTTAAAAAGTCAAAAAGTCACTATTCTATTTAACTCATATCATCTTATTTAAGTCACATCACTTCTTTAACACATCACTTTAAACCCAACCCAAATCCAACCCATATTTCATAAAAAGTCAAAAAGTACGCTTATTTAGTCTTCCCAAATTTGACCTAATTATTCGAAAAGTTTAAAAAATGTCACTTAATTTTAAAATATATATATAAAAAAAAAAATTGTTAACGTTTTTCACGGACAAGATATTGTTTTGCACACTTATTCTTTAACAATTATCACAGAGCAAGGAACCATCATTAGTATCTATATAAAAAGTGGCATAAATTAGTGGCAAAAATTATGATTGCAAATGAACAGATTCGTTCATGAATAGGCTCGACTAGGTAAGAGTTCGTTCGAATTTAATTTGTTAAATTTTTAGTGAGTTTGAGCTCGAGTTCAAACTTTTTAAAATCTTAAGAAACATGTCCGAATATTATAAAACCCAGCTCGTTAACTCAGTTCGTTTAACATTTATTTAAATAATAGAATATGATAATACCGCGAGTTCCTAATAGAACGGGTCAGACTGATTCACGCTCCTAAGCCCGTGTCCGAATGACCAAGCCTACTAGAGAACCTGCACAAGAGTTCAACGGGAAACGGGGAATCCCTCAGCGAACCCTCCGACGAGTAAGTTAGAAAGAGAAATGGAGTGGAGATGGATTAGAGATAGAAAAGCATAACCTTCTACTTGTCTTCGACGTTGTAGACGCGCCCGCGGAGGGGGGCCTTATGCTACTACAGTTCGGACTCGCGATTTTGTTGTCGCGGTTCTTAATCTGAACAAAGAGTCCAAATCTGGCAAATCGTTTTGAGAAATAAATTTTTTTTTGAAAAAGTAGTGTCAAACATGGACTGCTTTGCCAGATACAGAGTCGCCACCTAAATATTTTTTAAATGGGGAAATTTAGGAAACCCTGACTCGGTGCCGAAGGCCACATGTCCGTCATCACCGGAGTTGTCTCGGCTCGGCAGCTTGGGGACGACCGGGGAAGGTCAGCTATGAGCACCCCCTTTCGCCCGGTCCGAAGACCGGCCTCTACTAACCGTGATATTCGATTTGAAAACATTACGTGTTCTTATTCCATTTATTAGCCTAGAATTACTAGTTATGCCGCAGCAAACAAGTATAGACTAGATTGCCTAATTTGGAAATAAGCATTGCATATCCGTTTGTTTTGAAAAACGCTTTGGAATTTTACTCGCAGTAGTTAAAACACGGATTTCAAGAGTTTTCCAACTCAAACAATCCAACCTTCACCCACAGGCATTAAACACTTTACACATAAAGCACTTAGCCACATGGCACATCTGTCATGGCAACACTCACACACATCGGGATGCTAAAGCATAAATACTTACATCGTACTCCTGCCAAAACAAAAACTAGTTAGCAAACATGCATGTCCTAGTTCTGTTAAAAAATGGCTAACTGCATCACATGCAAAAAATGCAATCTAGGCAGGCTCGCTAACCTAAACATGGCAATGTGAAATGCGATCAACTACACATATTCAATTGTGAATTGAAGTACAGATGCACACCGAAAAGCTCGGAGGGTAGGTTCTTGAAGCGTGACCCGGTAGTCGTCGGTCTTTCTGCCGATGTACCGAGTCCGCATAATCGCGTATGATAATACAAATGTTTCAGAACTACGAAACCCATGGAGACAGGCAGACATCTCGACCGAACTCCCTAGTAGAATGGTAGACCGGATGCATCCGCGCCAGCATTCAGCATAAGGTATGCTAATTTTAAAGACACAACTAGACGCCCCATAATAAGCTACCCGGTCCCACATGCCCTGCTGCCTTTAACCAAGCAAAAAATACCCTTACTGGCACACGCCCTACAGCTACTACGGCCCCGAATGTGTTCGACTTCACAATTTGCACGGCATTACCACGGACCCAACAATGCCTGCATTACCACGCCCAATTCCAGCTCATAAATCTCCCTCACAATTGCCCCTTAATTCCAGCACAGCCGCGCCAAGCTCAGCAAGTGACTAGGATTTACAATAAAGAGGTTTTATTTAGAGAGAGACTCGAGAGAATGAAAATGAAATTAGAGGGGGGAAAAAGCACCTTTCTGTGTGCCTCGGAGTCGCTGAGTTTTGCAAGACATACAACCGCGCTATTCCACTTGCTACGGTTTCTTGGCTTCCTTGGGCTGAAGCCTCAACTTGCCTTCCTGACAAGCAGAAATCACAACAACTCGGCGAGGAACTCCATAAAGAAGTACGCGACACCACCAGCACACAAACAGCGTTCCGCTTCTGCGACGTTACCATCTACGGCTTGTGGCTGCGCCAGCAGGTCAGCTCGACAAGGAATAACTACAAAGAAGACGAGCAAGATTCCCGCCTCCACGAGGGGCGGGAACCAATTCACTTTTACATTTAGGCGTGGTACAAATTTAATGTAAACTGACGAGCAGATCAGCTTGCACTAGAGTATAACTACAATTAACAGAAGATTGGCGAGCACGTCCGCTCCGCGACTTCTTCTTGGGCGAGCAAGCATTAGGCTCGGCAAGGCAACTCTACAATCAACTAAAGACAAATAATTAAAGCCTGACACAAAGGGGTCGCCGGACTCCGCGGAAACTTTCCTTTACGTGTGTATTAAGCGAAGCAAGTCATGTATGAACTATCGGGCACTCAGGAACTCCAGGAGAAAAACTACCGGCCGCCCGAATCGAGCAGCGGTGGTCGCGCTCCGCGACTTCCTTCTTGGCGAAACATGACCACTTGCTAGTGCTCCTTGCGCTTCAACTCCTTGGGTACTCCAAAGAAGCGCGGCAAGGTCGCCTCCGCGACTTCCTTCTTGGCGAGCAACATCAGCTCGGGCACAAAAGGGGTTACTGCCAAAGGAAGGTGTCGAGCAAGGTGCCGCTCCGCCGAACTTTCTCTTAAAACCCGCGCAGCAAGCATCAAGCTCGAGCAAGCTTGAAAACTCACAACAGGCAAGGCCGTTCACAGCAAGGTCCCGGCTCTCGCCCGGACTTTCCCTTGCGCGTGCAAGCGAGGCAACGGGATCCCAACCGGAGTGCGTGCGATATAGCCTCATTCTTGTGGGAGCAATCCACAAATTTGACCCCTGCCGAGCTGCGACGGTATGCAACTCTATCGTCCGTCACCATCATAAGCACGCGGCAGGCCAAAGGATCGAGGTACCTCCATAGAAAGGACGCAGCAAGGGTCCGCTCCCGCGACTTACATATACATAACAACCAAGACCCGGAGCAAAAGGAAACTCCAAGGAGTCCTGCGAGCAAGTCCCGCTTCCGCGACTTCCTTTCCACCACTACATTCCACTTGTGATCCCCGAGCTCACGGCCGCATGTAGCACGCTAAGATCAGCTTCCCAGCATCGCGATCACATACCAATAGGAATTGCGAGCAAGTCCGCTTCCGCGACTTCCTTCTTGCGAGCAAGATCAGCCTCAAGCAAGAAAACTCCACAGCGTAACGCGCGATCTTATATGGTCACGTCTCCGCCGCATCTTCCTGAGCTTGATGAGCAAGATAGCGTCTCACGGCAAAGAACACTCAAAATGTGAATGGCAAAGGCAAGGTCCGCACCGCGACTCCTCTCATTTGGAGAGCAACCATCTAGCCAGCAAGGTACTTCCACAAGCTAGGCGAGCAAAGTCCGCTCGCGGACTTCCTTTCTTGTGCGAGCTGTAAGAATCAGCTTCATGGGCAAGGAGAGCTCCAACACGGGCGACAAGATGAGACCGAGCAAGCCTTCCGCTCCAGCAGACTTACCTTCTTGTGCCAGCAACATCAGCTTTAGCGCAAGACTCCAAGGAAGAGGCGAGCAAGGTGCTCGCTCCCAGCGACGTTCCTTCCTTGGCAGAGCAGATCAGCTCGGCAAGGAACTCCAAGAAAGGCGAAACAAGGTCCTCTTCGCGATTTCACTTCACGGAAAGCGGAGTGACTTAGATCAGATTGGAATTGACTCACCGGTCGCATTACACATAATTCTTGACTACGGTCAGCAAAATAAAGCCTGAGAACCTGAACTCACAGCAACAGAGGGCAAGGCAAAGCATGGCAGCACAATTCAAACATGTATGCACCACTCATGCCCTTATCACGTTTGTGACTCAAAAGGACATGGTGCCTCGATCTCGGACCAAACAACACGCACTTTCCATGCATGATGGCCCAAGGAACCAATTATGCAACTTTGGTTTCAAATTGTATGCACACCAATCAAACAAATTAGGCCCTATTCCTATCACCAATTCAAGGAACAAGGCATGCATGCAAGATGCAATGCAACCTAGGCATGCAAGCTAAGGATGCAACATGGCATGGCAACAAACTTATGCAAGCATACAAGCAAACATAGGGGCATGCAAACCAATAAAAAGGTGGACTTAGGCATGGTTTAGGCAGCTCCAATAAGGCCTAAAACAAGGGCCAAAGTGTTATAATGAGGGACCAAATACACATACACACATACATGTGTTGAAAGGCCGACACTTAGGCACAAATTGAACAACTCTCAAGCACACTTGCAAGGGGGAATCTGGACTAATTAGCATGCAACATAAGCATTGAAAATCATGTCATAAAATGATGCCAAATCATGTTAAACAAGACAAGCAAATGCATGCAAGCATGGTCCAAGTACTTGAGGCAAGTCATGAAGCTTTGAAGCACATTTATCACAACAATCATGGCATGCATTAAGCAACTAAAAACAGGTTTTTAGCATGTTAAAACAAGGCTAAAGGACTACTTAGATGGTATCTAAGTGGCTCAAATTTAGAGGCATGCACGATGGTCAAAACATGGAGCATGCAACACATGCTTCCAAAGCATTAAAGAGGCATGCAAGGCAGTCACACAAGCATGAAATTGGGACTGAAATAACATGTAGGGTGGCCCCAAATCACCAAATCAATGCAAAGATGTCATGCTATACATGCACATACTTAAGGCCAACAAGCCAAAATGCAAAGAGGCTATATGATGCATGCCAAAATCAACCCAAACACTTATGCACAGACCTAAAACATGTCAAGATAAGCACAAAATCTTCACAAATGTAAGCCTAAAACATGCTAGAAACAAAGGCACACGACCTAAGACATGTTAAGGAATCACAAGGCATTACATGGAAACTATGCTAAACATGCATGGAGTACCAAAACCAATTTAAAATCATGCTATATTATGGAAAAATAAGCATGAAAAACAGTCTGTACATGCTCAACACACACTCAAACATAGGCTCCCTTTAGAGGCCAAAACATGCCCTTTTCAAGGACAACAAGGAGAGGGGGTGGCCCTCTCCCTTTAGAGACTTCAAGACACCATCTCCACCACTGAAATCCCTCAAGATTTCAGTGGTGAAGAGGCCCAAACACCAAAGTCCCGAAACTAGCACAAAATAGCACAAAATGAGGCCTTTCAAGGCCTAAGAGGGGTCAAACACCCTCAAACCACAAAACACTCTTAATAAACAATCAAGAGGGCCTAAAAACAGAACTTTTTTGTGTTATACAATAAGCACAAAAATAGCTCTTAGATAGGTAGAAAATCAATGCAAAAATGGGGAATAATGGGACTAGATTCTCACCCTTGAAGACCCCTTTACAAATGATGCTCCGATGGCTCTCCTTGGCTTGAATCCAACACCAAAACTTCAAAATCAGTCCCTTAGAACCTCAGTAGCTAAGTGAAGGTGAAACACTAGGTGTTTGTGTGCAATAGTATGGACTAAACACACTAAAACACACACAAGAGGGAAAAAGAGAGAGATAAGGTGTATCAAACCCTAACCCTAGAACTCAAACCCTAACAATGGCTGTCTAAGCTCTCTCAAGTGTCTCAAGTGTCTAACCTCAGCAACAAGAGAGAGTCCCTCTCTATATAGAAGCCTTTTGTCTTGTAAAGCTTACAAGACAAGCTTCATAAGAGGGAGATCCCTCCATACACGTGTATGGAGGGGAGCAAAAGCAAGACAGTTGTCTTAAAATATCTGCAAAAGCAGATGCACAGTAGTCGGCCGGCCAAAAATGCCATCTTGGCCAAAAGGAGTGCCGACCGGCACTAAATAGTGCTGACCGGCAACAAAAAGTGCCGGCTGGCAATAAAAAGTGCCGATGGAAGCAAAAACCAGCTGGTGGCCTCTAGCCACTGCCGGTGGTGGGTGGGGATGGTCTACAAGCCCTACCCTGCCTCTCAAAGGCAAGATGTCAGTGTTTGGTGCAAAACTAGACACTAAACGGTCGGGTTCGAAGATCCTGAGGCAAGGTGCGTAGCCGAGGCCTCCGGGAACTCCAAACGAACACAAACATGGATGATCACCGAGTGTTCAAACGGTGACTTCCAAGTCTTGAGGACGGTCAAAAATGGGGTGTCTACAGTTGCCCCTCTTTGACAGAACTCGAAAATCATAACAATGACGGGAGTGAATGTCAAAGCCCAGAGACGACCCATTTTTGACAAGGCCAAAGACTTAGACAAACATACAAGACAATCAAGATATGCGCCCGAAGGCAGGGGCAAAATGCAAGACAATGCACAGAGCCGGACATAACTTATGATCATGCAAAGAAAGCTGTAATGAAGCACACATGCGACAGTTTTAAGCTAGCATACACCGAACTACACTACAATGCAGAAAGGATGTAAGAGAATTATGCAATTCTCAATACGTCTCACTCGGGAGATACAATACCTGTGCGGCTCGTCTGGTTGCACCAGCCTCAAATGAACCGTACATACAATATCGTGCCTGAAAAGAAAACAAACTTAACAGGTACAATATCGTTAGCAACATGCATAATAGTATACTCGAAATGCGTGATAGCGCAATGCAAGTGGGGAGCATAACAATGCTGTGGAAATACAAACATGTAAGTGGAGCATGCGGTCTACGCCGGTAACGAAATTGATCGTAAGCATGCGGTCTACGCACGTAATGAAATCAACAAATTATGCGGTCTACGCAAGCAATGAAATTAATATGGGGTCTAGCCAAACGAAACATGCGGTCTACACAGGTAATGATATAATGTGGCCTACGCAACCAAAACATGCGGTCTACGCAGGTAATGAAATTAACAAATTATGCGGTCTACGATTAATCATGCGGTCTACGCAATCGAAGCATGCGGTCTACACAGGTGATGAAAATAGTAATGCGGTCTACGCAATCAAAACATGCGGTCTACGCAGGTAATGAAATTAAATAATCATGCGGTCTACGCAATCAGAACATGCGGTCTACTCAAGTAGAGAAATTGGACAATAAATATGCAGTCTACGCAAGGAAAGAAATTGAACAAACATGCGGTCTACGCAGGCAAAACATGCGGTCTACGCAGGTAATGTAATTAGCATGCGGTCTACGCAAGTAATAGAATTGAACAATTATACGGTCTACGGAAGCAATACATGCGGTCTACGCAGGTAAAGAAATTGAACAATAAATATGCGGTCTACGCAAGGAAAGAAATTGAACAATTATGCGGTCTACGCAAATAATAAAATTAATTACAAACATGTGGTCCACGCAGGTAATGTAATTAGCATGCGGTCTACACAAGTAATAAAATTGATATGCACATATATACAAAACAATGTATGAACAAGGCAAACGAGGCACGCATGCTAATGCAAACGAGGCACATGTGTCGATGCAAATGAGGCACGCATGCCGATGCAAACGGGGCACGCATGCCGATGCGGGATGAGGCACACGCGCCGATGGGAATGAGGCACACGTGCCAATGAAAATGAGGCACATGTGCCGATGCAGAATGAGGCACACGTGCCGATGCGGAATGAGGCACACGTGCCGATGAGAATGAGGCACACGTGCCGACGCGAATGAGGCACATGTGCCGACGCGAATGAGGCACACGTGCCGATACAAATGAGACACGCATGCCTTATAAAACACGAAATGATGCGAAGTGTGACACGCATGCCATACAAAATGTAAATGGACTTAAATGCGTAACAACGCACGTGTTTCGAGATGCACGACAATGCAGACGATGCGCGAGACGACGTATGTCTTGAAATACGCGACAATGCTAGTAATGAAGATGCAATAACAATGCATGAGAGATGTGCATGACAATGCAAGGGGTGCGTGTTACAACACATGCAGTATGTGCCTAACAACGCAACTGTGAGGCGCATGACAGCGCGATATAATGCACCGAAGTTAGTGCGATGAACGCGTGCAACGCATATGGGGCAACTTTTGAATTTAAAAGGATACAAAAAGGATACTCCTTGCACAAATTTGAGTGCCACGCACAGAAGACACGACCCGAGGTCACAACGGAGGCCAGTTGAGCGTCGGAGATGCACTTTCTTGCACTTTCTTGAGCTATGAAGACCAAAAACTACTCATATGGCCCAAACAAGGTTGTGGGAACACCACCGGCCGGGAGGGGAGGCCACCGGCTATCCACCGGCTGCAAAATAACTCCATCGGCACAAAATACTGCCGGCCGGCACAAAATATTGCCGACCGGAAAAAAATTGCTGAGTCGGGGCAGATTCGACTTTTCACCTTGGGTGTTTTAAAATAGGGTTTCAAACCCTAATTCCTCACTTCCCCACCGCCGAAATCCCACACTCTCTCTCTGTAGAGTGTTTTTCTCTCATTTTTCGCCCGTTTCTTCGCGTTCTACGAGGCATGTGGCGCCTGAGCTACTGCTGCGTGAGCCTACCTCCCACCTTTCATTCGGCACTTCCGAGGTAACTCTCTTCTTTCTTCTTTACTTTCTGCAATGTAGGATACAAAACTGCCATAGTTAGTTGTATTCTCTAACTACTGAAATCTGATATGTCGTAGACCGTAGTTGACTGTAAACATACATACAACTGATATCTGTTTGAGACTGACACATGCACACACACTGCACTAGCCCTGAACCATTCAAACACACTGCGCTCACTGTATTTCACTACATACACACTGGCACCCAGTATTTGTCTGAATCTGTTAGATTTGCACACATGCTATATCTGCTTTGAAACACCCAAACATGTTGACACGGCACACGTATTTCACTGTAAGCACACCGGCACCCGGTATTTGCCTGAATTTGACAAACTTGCATACATGCCATATCTGTCCTTTCAAAACTGCATATTGAATGTTGTCTCGCAATTGTTATTTTCTGTTTGCAGGAGGGTTCCCATACCATTCGCGGGTATGGGAATACTGGTGCACGGGAGTGGTATGATGAGCTCCCTGATGCGGTCCAACGCATCGTGGACCGGGCGGGCTTCGGCACCTTCTGCCGAGGGCTCTCTAGGTTGTCCACATGCAGACCTCTCCTTGCCGCTCTGGCGGAGAGATGGTGGGACACCACCGATTCTTTCCACTTTTCTGCTGCAGGGGACATGACGATGACCCCTTATGACTTCTCGATGCTCACAGGCATCGGGGTAGGGGGTGATCCGATCCCCTTCGACACCGACATGGATGAGTGGACCGCCGCTCAGGTCCATCTACTGGGGGAGGCGCCACGCCTAGCTCGTCCAGGTTTTGTGCGGTATTCCTGGTTCGAGGTACAGTTTCGGGTCCAGCCCGCATTGGAGGAGGAGGCACAGATGACCCCGGAGGAAGAGGAGAGGTATGCTCGCGGCTTCCTCATGTTCCTGTTCGGGACTACCATCTTCGACGACCGGGCGAACACCGTGCCTCTCTGTCTTCTCAGCGCACTGGTGGACGTCCGGGACATCTTGCACTATGACTGGGGTGGCGCTGCTCTGGCCACCCTGTACGGATATATGAGCTCGGCTTCTCGCGGCAGCGGCCAGCTCCTCGGAGGCTACTGGCGGGCTTGGGAGGTACATTTCTTCTCCGCTTTTCATTTCTGTCTCGTACTTTCTGTACTCTATACACTGCACCCACTGTAATCTGCTTTACACTCGCTGTATACTGTACACACGGCACACACATACAATACACTGCACAACACACGGCTCTGCACTTTCTGCTTTATTCTGTGTATTCTGCCTTTTCTGATAGTCATACTGACATCTGTTTTGCAGCTGTGGGTTTACGCCTACTTCCCTAGGCTTGC
>NW_021028198.1:1097686-1110051 GCF_004153795.1 Camellia sinensis
AAAAATTATATCATGTCCCTTGAAGTTTTTTACTTCCCAATAAAGTAGTGGCCCTAACAACCTCTCCATCATAGCTAGATGTTCCAAGTTCTCATTGTCTAAACATTCCAAGACTTGCCCAAAAGTCCCTGCAATTATATTACCCTATGGATTTAATTCATCGAATGAATTAACAATGATGGGATTATGGAATGTCAATTTGAAAGTTTATGGAACCCAAAAAGTGAGTGTTTCATATTAATACCAATGTCTAGAAGACTCATTTTAATAACAAAAATAAATAATAAATAAAAAAAGAAGGAAAGGAACAGATAAAGGGAGAAGGAAAGAAGTTGAAGGAAAAACTAACCTTCACCCATTTTAGTCAGAATTCTGTCTTCAAGTACAAGTAAATAAAATATGTTATTGGTGAACAGATTACAAGTCAAAGAAAAAATTGAGAACATGGATCCACAAATAATATGACATATCTAAACACAAGATCAATTAGTTTGTTATTTTCAAAAACTGTTTTTAGAAATGAGTTAGAGAACCATTTTCTAGGAGGCACCGTAACACTATTTTCTGTTCTCAATTTTGTGGTTTCCCATCAGGAATAGTATTATGAACACACACACCCAAAAAAAAAACATGAGTCCTCAAAATTTTCACAACTTTCAGAAAAAATGTTTGAGGGCATTTTGGAAACCACTTCTTAATTACATGATGTGTCCTTTTGAATCTTTTAAAAGCAGACTGGACCAGCCAGTTTGCAATGAACCTGAACATAGTTGGGATAAACTTGTAGCATCCTTTGGAAAGAAAAATCACCTTTTTCAACAGGAAAAAACACAAAAAACAAAAATCAAACAACCAATTTAATCCATGAAAACTGCTCATAAGTCAACAGAATTGGGCAGTCCAAACATCGTACAACTAAAAAAATTAGTAGAGCAAGAGGCCAACCATGGTCCGCCATGAACTTCTATTGAATGAACGCCATCTCTGCCTCACACAGGTTTGAGTTTATAGTCCTTTTTGCTGGGTAACTACTCCTCTCAACCTTTGATATTTCCAAAACTTCATACTCATCCTTACATTCTTGCAGCGCAATTGAGTCTTTCCTATTTGATTGGTGTTCATATGTTTTTCCATCCCTTTGCGATGATACTGGTGCAGTCCATTGTCGATAAGTTTCCGAGAACCCTTTATGTTGTCTATGAAGAGGATGCTGAGGAGGCAGCCCATCAAGACCCATCAATCTGGCAATAACATTCGATGGTCGTCCATCAACGTGTACTGTTGCAAACATACATTTAACTATGTAAACACAGAAACTATGCTCAGATATGTAAACACAGAAACACAGAAACAAATTAAAACACAGAAACACAGAAACTCCACTTTTTTCCTTCTGATCTTCCTTTCTCCTAAAAACCTTCCTGGGGTCTGGGAGTGAGTCTAGACCCATGAGTCTTGCGACTAGTCCTGGGGTCTTGACTTGTGTTTTGAAATTCTTTTTTGGGTTTTCGAAGGTGGTGGTGGTAGGGATGTTGGTGGTGGGGTCGGATGGTTGGGTTCGGAGGCTGCCGATGCAGAGGAGGCAGCAGAGGATGCTGGAGAAACGCTTGAACTTCGAATTCTATGACTTGGCCATGTTTGAGAGGGAGAGAGAGAGACAGAGAGAGACAGAGAGACTGTGTGAAATGGCAGCAAAAGGCAACGAAACTATAAAGGCTTGTTTTGGTACAATATAGAGGGATGAGTGATCCGTGGAGTCATTTTACCAATTTAAATCTAATTTTTGTTCTTATTTTAAGACTTATTAGGTAAAATATTTATATAAAAAATTAAGATAATTGGATATTAATTGTTATATATTTAAATCAAATTTATATTATAAAAAATAGATCATTATTTTTAAAATTATATTTGTCGGCTATTTTTTTGAAACGAATATGCTTCAATTATATAGCTACTGATATTCAATTATCTTAACTTTTTATATGAATATTTTAATTAAAGAGTTTTAAAAAATGAACAGTTCAAATCATCGGAATCGATTCTAAAATAGACCTACTAAATCCAAACGCTCTCTCAAATTAAATAACTTAAAAAAAAAGAAGCCAAATCCTTTCTGATACCATGACATGGCTTATGTGTTAATTATATGTACACCCAAAAAAAAAAAAAAAAGTTATAGATAAAACATGTTGAGTTATTTTGTTTAGGTAGTTAAATAAATGGATAAATTATAAATACACATCCGAAATTTATTATTATTTCATGTGATTTTTAAAATTATATCATGTCCCTTGAAGATTTTTACTTCATAATAAATGGTCATTTTACCAATAAATCATTTAGCCACAACTATTATTGATGTCAACAGTATATTTCAATAAATAAATCAACCAATTTTATTATTATATGGTAGAGCATTTAGAAATTTTATTTTTTACGATGATTATTTGTTACTCATTAAGTTTTTCAAATTTATTTAATTATTTCCCTTTCAAATATCAATATTACAATTTTTTTAAATTCATATATTTTTATTCTAAAATAGTGAAATATTATAACTAAGTCATTTTTTTTTTATAACAAAGCATAATTTAATTATTAATTGTTAATACAACAATTTTAATTTATCTATACTATGTGTTATAATAAAGGAATATTTGAAACAAAACACTTAGAAAAATGGACAGTGAGAACAAAGGAAATGATGTTAAATTAGTACCCGCTGCATACGATTCTGATAACAGTTTAGAATAAACAAATCTACCAATTACCTATAGACGGGGTAATTTCCAAACTGCCCTCGTACTTTCTTTGGAGCTTGCACCCTCTAGCCAATCCAAGCATGCACTCCTCTTGAAATATTTCTCAGCACGAAGGTTGAAAAAATACAAATAGGAGCTTTATAAATGAGATGAAGCAGATAAATAGCATGAAATAAACAAACAAAAACAACAAATCTTACTCTGCACTAATGATCATATGCTGTGGTAGTGGCCCTAACAACCTCTCCATCATAGCTAGATGTTTCAAGTTCTCATTGTCTAAACATTCCAAGGCTTGCCCAAAAGTCCCTGCAATTATATTACCCTATGGATTTAATTCATCGAATGAATTAACAACGATGGGATTATGAAATGTCAATTTGAAAGTTTATGGAACCCAAAAAGTGAGTGTTTCATGTTAAAACCAATGTCTGGAAGACTCATATTAATAACAAAAATAAATAATAAATAAAAAAAAGAAGGAAAGGAACAGATAAAAGGAGAAGGAAAGAAGCTGAATGAAAAACTAACCTTCACCCATTTTACTCAAAATCCTGTCTGCAAGTACAAGTAAATAAAATATGTTATTGGTGAACAGATTACAAATCAAAGAAAAAACTGAGACAATGGATCCACAAATAATATGACATATCTAAACCGAAAATTAATTAGTTTGTTATTTTCAAAAACTGTTTTTAGAAATGAGTTAGAGAACCATTTTATAGGAAGCCCCATAACACTATTTTCTGCTCTCTGTTTTGTTTTGACCTAAAAGAGTCAAAGGTTTGAAGGCTATTTGGACGAGTCCTATGTGGACATATTTATATTTTTCAATGAAAGGGTATAAATCCTGGAAATGAAGGAGATATATAATCTCATCATTGTTCTGGACAAGCATAGCATGCTCAAATGTTTTAATGACTCGCTTACTGGAAAAATTACATATACCTATCTTATAGATGGTATCAGGTTTTACCTTCGGGATGGTCCACTTATCAAGAGCTTCCTTAACTTCTTGATAGGCAACAAGTTCTCTAGCTTCTGATGAAGAAGCTTTATGTCTTCCCACTTCTTTTGTTCTTATAAAGAATATGTCTCAAGCCATAATTCTTGGTACCCCATTTCTGTGTTTATTAATGCCTATATCTAAAATTGATTCCATTGGCATCCATACAACCCTAAATAATCAGCCGATTATTTTTGAGTTTATTACAGAACCATCAACAAAAGAATTAGATCAAATCAAAGATCTGGTCAGTTTTAAAGAAAAACAAATTAATTTTCTTCAAAAAGAAATTAGTTTTTTAACTACAAAACAAAGACTCAAAATTCATATCACTGGCAGTAGGACTATAGGGTCCTTTGCTACTAGATTGTCTTGGCGCATAAACGCCATGGGGGATTTTGTTAGGTGAAAACTGTAATCCTTGAACAATAGAATCCATGGGATCAATGTGATCCGAATTACTAGGTGGCCGGGAAGACATTCCTGATGTCCTTCTTGCTCCTCCAGTACCTTATGTCCAGAATTTAATTACTGAGGAAACCGTCCTCTACATTGAAACTACAGTCTGATGAAGAAGCTTTATGTCTTCCCACTTCTTTTGTTCTTATAAAGAATATGTCTCAAGCCATAATTCTTGGTACCCCATTTCTGTGTTTATTAATGCCTATATCTAAAATTGATTCCATTGGCATCCATACAACCCTAAATAATCAGCCGATTATTTTTGAGTTTATTACAGAACCATACACAAAAGAATTAGATCAAATCAAAGATCTGGTCAGTTTTAAAGAAAAACAAATTAATTTTCTTCAAAGAGAAATTAATTTTTTAACTACAGAACAAAGACTCAAAATTCATATAATTGGCAGTAGGACTATAGGGTCCTTTGCTACTAGATTGTCTTGGCACATAAACGCCAAGGGGGATTTTGTTAGGTGAAAACTGTAATCCTTGAACAATAGAATCCATGGGATCGATGTGATCCGAATTACTAGGTGGCCGGGAAGACATCCCTGATGTCCTTCTTGCTCCTCCAGTACCTTATGTCCAGAATTTAATTACTGAGGAAACCGTCCTCTACATTGAAACTACAGATATCTAATGGATAAAAGATCCATGGGAAATAAAAAGGAGGTATTTGACTACTCAACATTCATTACCTCACTTTGATCAATACAGATACATTTATGAGCAGATTCTTGTCAATACTGCCTCTGTGGATTTCAAGCATACTCTCGCTGAGCCTAACCGCACAGCTAGTCCTATTAATTACAGCAAAGCCACCATCCAGCAAGTTATGCCCATGCCTGCATGGGGTATGCATCCTCATGTCACCCGTACTCTTGAGATCCGTTCTAAGGAGTCTCGCTACAGCTATTGGCCATATATGGTCTCATGATCTAATTATTGGATGGAGGAGGAGGCCTACCGGCCAATATGATTAAACAGAGTTGTTCCTGGAGTTGTAATTGTGTTTGTTCAATTAATCTGTTGACCTCTTCTAACTGTTGTAAACCCCAAGGGTCATTAGGCCAAATGGATAAATATTGTCGGATAAGATTATTTTTTCAATTTTTATGATATGCTAGTATATCATTCAATACAATAAGTACATATTCAGACATACATTACATATTCAGACATACATTAAAAAGAACATACAGAAAGAAATACTTACAAACAATACTTACTCAATATGGCACAATATTTAGATACTTGAAGCTTTTTTATTACAAGAGCACACCTGAGAGAGAGAGGGAGAAGGAGAGCAAATATTTAAAACTGAAAAACTAAAAATTTCGTTCTGCCTCAACAAGGGTGAGGATGCCCTTTATATAGAAACTACAATAATACAAGGGATATATCTGTGAGACAGGTGGCGTGTCCTGAATGGCTTGGAGTCGTTCATCCTTATCTCCGTTGGATTCCCTTATCTATAAGTGTCGGCAGGGTGGACAGCTGGATTACTTTAATAATTTCAGTAGACAAAGAATCTTCTTTTTGCAAAAGTAGCCGAAAGTAGATTTGTCAGTTTGTGGTGCTGGAAACTTATGTCGGTTACATGGAAAACAAAGAGGTGTGGATTATTCCTCTTTTCCTTTTCCTTTTCTGTCTTTTTCACGTGCCATTTTTTCTGCAATAATGCCCGTGAGTGAATCCCAAAAATCTCCAAGATTGGGATCTGTAGCTTCTTCGTCTGGATCTTGTGACTCTCCTGCCAATACATTAAATGTATTGGAGTCATCATAAGGGCCAACATGACCTTCTTCTTCTGGATCACCATGGCTGGTACCAGACTTCATGCTAGTATCATCGCGGGAAAAAGACTGGAGAAACTGCTCTTTCATAAAATCCATACTTTTAATAATTAATTCTGATTCAGAAAGTGTTGGATATTTTTGCCTTAATTCATTCTGAATTTGGACAAAAGGATTTTGTACTGGAGGTGTAGCGGGGATAGCCTTAGGAACGGCATCCCAGCAAGCTTATGTATGACTTTTAATTCGCTGGAGTAAATCTTGATGGGCTTTTGGATCATCCATCTTATTCCACCATTTATAGAAGAAAACTCTTTTTAAACGAGGAATCTTATTCTGGAAGTCACATTGGAAATCCCATTACCATATCTAGGGGATACTAAAGCGAATAACAAAATGAACTGTAGATTTGGACATACATATATCCTTATAGCCTGGAAGGTGACTGTAAGCGATCTACCATTCATTGAATGCAGAGCGAACATCATCTGGAAATGCATCAATCTGGATACCAAACTTATCCCACCAAACGAGAAACCAGTTTGGGAGATCGTTTTGAAGAAGTTGAGGAAGAACCTGGAAAAACCAAGAATGGTTCCGAGGGGGATTCATAGAGTAAAAGGCCTGGGTAAAGGCATCAATATAATCCCAATAGCTGTAGCGAGACTCCTTAGAACGGATCTCAAGAGTACAGGTGACATGAGGATGCATACCCCATGCAGGCATGGGCATAACTTGCTCGATGGTGGCTTTGCTGTAATTAATAGGACTAGCTGTGCGGTTAGGCTCAGCGAGAGTATGCTTGAAATCCACAGAGGCAGTATTGACAAGAATCTGCTCATAAATGTATCTGTATTGATCAAAGTGAGGTAATGAATGTTGAGTAGTCAAATACCTCCTTTTTATTTCCCATGGATCTTTCATCCATTGGATATCTGTAGTTTCAATGTAGAGGTTGGTTTCCTCAGTAATGAAATTCGGGACATAAGGTACTGGAGGAGCAAGAAGGACATCTTTAGCCGTTTGGCTAGATTCCCCTTTTTTACTGGAAATGGCATTCAGCCCTGGAAATTCTGTATTGTAGGGGTTTAAGCCCCTGCCACGGCCCCATCCCTTTGCGATGATACTGGTGCAGTCCATTGTTGATAAGTTTCAGAGAACCCTTTATGTTGTCTATGAAGAGGATGCTGAGGAGGCAGCCCATCAAGACCCATCAATCTAGCAATAACATTCGATGGCCGTCCATCAACGTGTACTGTTGCAAACATACATTTAACTATGTAAACACAGAAACTATGCTCAGATATGTAAACACAGAAACACAAAAACAAATTAAAACACAGAAACTCCTGGGGCCTCGACTTGGGTTTTGAAATTCTTTTTTGGGTTTTCGAAGGTGGTGGTGGTGGTGGTGGTGGTGGTGGTGGTGGTAGGGATGTTGGTGGTGGGGTCGGATGGTTGGGTTGGGAGGCTGTCGATGCAGTGGAGGCAGCAGAGGACGCTGGAGAAACACTTGAACTTGGAATTCTATGACTTGGCCATGTTTGAGAGGGAGAGAGAGACAGAGAGAGACAGAGAGACTGTGTGGAATGGCAGCAAAAGGCAACGAAACTATAAAGGCTTGCTTTGGTACAATATATAGCGATCCCGGGTTTACCCTTGTTGTGCAGTGATCCGGGCATGTGCCCGTGGATGTTGGTAGTTGATCATTATCTTGTTTGCATCCTTTCTTACTTTGTATTTGATTTGTGGGATGTGTTGGGCAGGTCTGTTATAGGTTGGTTGAGTTTAGAAACCAAAACTAATTGCCCAGATTTGGGCCTGTCCGCTCGAGCGGGTAATATTGCGATCGAGCGGGGATTATACACTTCCAGTATTTCGTGTCTCTGCAAAACTTCTGCAGATATGATTTTTGCGCTCGAGCGGGTTTGTTTACGCTCGAGCGGTAGCGCTCGAGCGGGTCGGTGGGCGCTCGAGCGGGTAGTACTTCCAGAGTATAAGTTCTGGGAGGGGGAAATCCACGCTCGAGTGGACTGGTTTTCGCGCTCGAGCGGAAGTGCTTTATTCTTGTGTCTTGGCGCTCGAGCGGGCCTTATTGCGCTCGAGCGTGTCCAGATTTTTGTTCTTGGCGCTCGAGCTTCGTGTTCTCCGCTCGAGCGGGTCATACGTATATGAGTTATCCGCTGGGTGAGTTCCAAAAATCACTTTTGCTTTTTCTTTCTCTCTCCTACTTTTTCTAAAAAGCCATTTTGAGAGCTCCTCTCTCTAAATCTTGCCTTCTCTCTAGATTTTGATTCTAGCTAGGGTGAGTTCCTCCACCTCGGCCTTTGTAAAGCGTGTGATCGTCAGAGGCGTCATTTTCATCGGAGAATCTTGTCTTTGGAGCATTTTGATTTTTGGTCTTCATCTTCCTTGGAGCTCAAACTTTGAGGTAGGGATATCCTACTCCTCTCTATGATTTGTCCTTAAATTTTAGTATTTTAGATGTTGGGGTTGTTTGGTAATTTTTGAGATTGGGGCTTTGTGTTATTTTACAAAAGTTGGGGTTTTATTTATAATAAACCTAGATGTAATGTTTGCATTAGAGAAATGGAAATTAATGTTGGAATCATTTGTGAAAAAATGGGACTAAGTTAAATGTTAATCATGGAAAGTGGAACCTAATTACATTGTTTGATTAATTGGAATAATTAATTGTGAGAAATGAGGAAATGAAGTGGAATTGTTGAGATTGGGAATGTATGGGGTTAAAGGGTGTAGTTGGATTGTTTATCGCTCACCTAATTGAAATATTGATTATACATCCATTGTTGCATTTATTTTCTGTATAGAAATAACTGCTTTGGGCTATCGGTGGAGGATAGTCGTGATTGTTGTAGACAATGCATGATGATTAGGCAAACTGTAACTAATCACTGGAATGTGTCATTGAGATTGACGATTGACAGAATACATTGAATTTATGTATTGTGTGATGATGCGTATAATTGTTGTTTATATGCATTGTGTTGTGTTGGAGGAGATAGGGGATATACTCCACGGTTTAGGGGAAGATAGGGGATGGACCTCTAAACCGGATGTGTTGGGAGGAGATAGGGGATGGACTCCATAGATAGAGCTATATGCTTATCTAGTGATGTATTGACAGAGCTCATATGCTTGTCATTGGAAGTGTGATAGTGCTCATATGCATATCTGTGGAAGTGATGATATAGCTTGTATGCTTATCTAATGTGAAATGGGAAGTGTTTGATATGAGTTACTGTCTCATATGAGTTGTTGGCCAGGTTCTGAGCCATGGTTATAAAAATGAGAATTGAAAGGAATTGGAAAATGAATTGTAAATGAAATTGTAAAGTGTGATAAGAGAAAGTATCACTGTTGACCATCTATCAACTGCTAATCTTTTAGTCATTGTTCATATTTGGTTTAGTGTATTTCTACTGGGCTGTGGCTCACCCTATATGGGAATATCATTTTCAGGTACAGGTAGCATGCCACCTCTAAGGATGTAGCTTGGGAGGCTAGAGGCGGACACACTTTTGTTGTCTTATTTTTGATGTATTACATGTAAATTCAAGCCAAGGGCTTAATGTGTAAACGAGTTAGTATTCTTTTGTTGTAACCAAGTGTTAACATGGAAAGCTGTGAGCCTTTAGGGCATTTGCTTTTGTCGTTAATATGTAATGCTTTTGTAATGAAACTCTGTTAAATGGAAGAATGTGGAACTTTTACATATAAATGCATGTCTTTATTGATGTGTTTAATGTTGTTATTTTGAGGGCGTTACAACTTGGTATCAGAGCGTACCGGGTTCGAATACTTTGGGGTACGTGGGAAGTGATTAGGATCACAATGGGTTTGTCTCGCTTGATAGAGACTTAGATGTCGTGTCATATGCCATGTGCTTAACTGATAACATGTTTATGTGACTATGTGGGTATGGGATTTGATTTCTAGGATGTTGATTGGATCCTTGGGTTTCTGTGAGTCTTGTTAGAAAGGCACTTGATCAATGCTGTTTCTAATTGGAACTCTAGTAACGCCTCGGAACTATCATTATCCGGAAATGAAATTCGTAAGTGCTTATGTGTTTATGTGCTTACGTGGAGTGAATTACAGTTGTCCATGCATTAGGACGTGAGTGTTTAGCTTCGGCACATTTGTGAATGTGCTAATAGTCTTGGTTACCTTTATGAGGATGCCAGGACGAGGAAGAGGTGCTAGGCATGGTAGGCCTGAGAGGCAGGAAGTACCGTTACCGGAGGTGGTTCCGGCAGTACAGGAGGGAGTTGGTCAGGCCAACGTGGCCGAGCCAGCAGGTCAACAGGCTATGAGTGCCTTAGCACGAGAGATAGCAGGGGCCTTGGGTATTCTCAGGGCTGGGAATTAGGCAGCTGAGGTAGGACCTTCTTTCTTGAAGAGGGAGTTTTTCCGGTCTAATCCGGATGAGTTTATCGGGGATCCGAAGGAGCCACTGAAGGCTGATGAGTGGCTAGAGCAAATGAGTAAGACGTTCGAGATGCTTGGCATCGAGGACGGGGCACTGAAAGTGACCTTGGCATCCTTCCAGCTAAAGGGAGATGCGGGTCAATGGTGGAAGTACGAGAAGGCTCGTGTTGGTGGTACATGGGAGGCGTTTGTAAATGCTTTCCAGGAGAGGTTTTTATCTGCAGTGGCTAGGGAGAAGCTGAGGGATCAGTTTAGCCGGCTTAATCAGCAGGGCATGTCTGTGGCAGAGTTCGAGGCCACTTTCACTAGTTTGTCCAGGTTTGCACCTGAGTTGGTGGCTTCCGAGGAACGCCGTTGCTATGAGTTTGAGCGGAATTTGAGGCGGGGCCTCAAGTTGAGAGTTGGTGGGTCTTACATCCGAGAGTATAGACACCTAGTGGATGCTGCAGCTCATATGGAGCTCATGATGCAGGAGGAGGATAAGGGGCAGAAAGGTTCCAAAAGGAGCCAAGATGGCTAGGGTGATGGCAGGAGGCAGAGGGGTTCTAACCCTCAGCAGTCTCAGGGCGGAGTTGTTAGATCGACCTTTCCGGTGCCGAGTGCAGGTTCGGGAGGGGTAGTCAGGGAGGCCTGACTTGTTTTACGTGTGGCCAGTTGGGTCACAAGTCTTCAGTTTGCACGCAGAAGGGAGGGGGTCAGCGAGCTGCTTCTTCTTCAGCTAGACCTCAGGGCCAGAGTCAGGGCAGAGGCCAGGGCCAGTCTTTGTCTTGTTATCAGTGTGGCAGCCTGGGCACCTGAAGAGGTATTGCCCGCAGTTGAGTGCTACTTCGGGAGCGTCTGGTTCTAGGCAGACGCAGGGTTTTCAGCCAGCTCAGCTTGCAGGCCTCGAGGGCCAATCCGGGAGCTTCGTCATCCCAGTCAGTGCAGCAGTCTTTTGCTCCTAGAGGTGAGCAGGTGGATCAGGGCCTACAGGACGCTGTTATGCTGTTACCTACGCGCAGGATTTAGTACCGGCTCCATCAATAGTGAGAGGTACTTTTCTGTTTTGCAACTCGGTTGCTGATGTGTTTGATTGACACGGGTGCATCTCATTCTTTTGTATCTGCTGCATTTGCATCTGTTTTGGAATTGGAGTTAGCACAGTTAGCATCTCCTATTTGTGTAGTGTTACCTCTTGGGGTGAGTTGATCTTGAAACAAGGTGTTAGAGGTTGTGATATAGAGGTCGCCGACCATAGGCTTCCTTTTCCGTTTGTTGTCATGCCCTTGAAGGGCTTGATGTTATTTTGGGTTGGACTGGCTGTCGTCATACCGGCTGTTATTGATTGCTACCGCCAGAGGGTCACGTTATGTACCTTGGGCGGGGAGTGGTTCCATTTCTTGGGAGACCGAGTTGGTAGTGTTTTGCCACCGGGGTATGATTCGCGAGGGCGAAGTGAGCTTAGTGGTCTACTTGCTAGCTTTGAGAGTGGTGAGTGTGATGAGACCCAGATTGTATTGCCGATGGTGGTTTGTGAGTATTCGGACGTCTTTCCCGAAGATCTTGTTAGTTTGCCACCTCACTAAGAGATAGAGTTCTCCATTGATTTAGTGCCCGGCACGGCGCCGATTTCTATGGCACCTTACCGTTTTGCTCCAGCAGAGTTGGTTGAGTTGAAAGTTCAGCTCCAGGAATTGCTAAATAAGGGTTTTGTTCGCCCTAGTGTTTCACCGTGGGGAGCACCGGCCCTCTTTGCTAAAAAGAAAGATGGTGCCTTGAGATTGTGTATTAGACTACCGAATTGAATCGGGCTACGGTCAAGAATAAGTACCCTATGCCCCGTATAGATGATCTGTTTGACCAGTTGAAGGGTTCCCGTTGTTCTCTAAGATAGACTTATCTCTT
>NW_021028198.1:1131125-1141881 GCF_004153795.1 Camellia sinensis
CAAATAGATCGTTAACGTATAGTGGCTTCTTGAATGAACTTCCATTTTGAATTTTATTCAAGACATGCCAATTGGTTTAAAAAATGCTCCATCTGAATTCCAGCATATTATGAATGATATATTCACTCCCTGTACAGAATTTGCTATTTGTTATATTGATGATGTTCTTATTTTTTTCGTCATCCATTGACCAGCATGTTAAGTATCTTAATATTTTTAAGCATGTTATTATCAGAAATTGTTTGGTAATTTCTGCACCAAAAATGAAGCTTTTTCAAACAACAGTTTGTTTTTGAGGCCATAATATCCATAATGGCACTATAATTCCTATTGATAGAAGCATCGAATTTGCATCTAAATTTCCAGATGAAATTAAAGATAAAACTCAATTATAGAGATTTCTTGGTAGTCTTAACTATATTAGTGACTACTATCATCAATTAGCACAGGATGCTGTAATCCTTTATACTAGACTGCGGAAAAATCCTCCGCCATGGACACCAGAACATACGAAAGCTGTTCAGAAAATAAAGCTTAAAGCAAAGACTCTTCCTTGTCATGCTTTATCAAATCCAGCATGGAAAAAGATTGTCAAAATTGATACCTCAAATCAAGGGTATGGAGGTATTTTAAAACAATTTAATCCCACCAATCAAAAAGAAGAACTTTTACGGTTTACTTCAGGAAGTTAGAAACAGGCTGCTTTAAATTATCCAACCATTAAACAGAAATGTTTAGCTATTGTAAAATGTGTTTCTAAATTTCAGGATGATTTATTAAATAAACATTTCTCAATCCGGGTTGATTGTTTTGCAGCAAAACAGATTTTTAAAACAGATGTCCAAAATCTTGCTCAAAAACAGATATTTGCTTCCAGACAAAGTTTACTTTTAGCATTTGACTTTGATATCGAATCTATCAAAATTCTTTACCAGATTTTCTAACCCGTGAATATTTGCAGGGTTCTTATATCCAGTAGAGGCCCAGGCCCAAGCCGTAGGGGCCATGGAAGGGGATCTAACCCTTACCATGTAAAGAATCCATATCATAAAGAATTCCCAAGGCTTCAAGCTACCCTTAACAGTAAAAAAAGGGAATCTAGCCAAATGACTAAAGATGTCCTCCTAACTCCTCCAGAACCATATATACAGAATACAATAGCTGAGGAAACAGTCCTCTACATTAATACCGAAGATGAACAATGGATGTCCGATCCATGGGAGATTAAACGGAGGTATCTTACAACCCAACAATTTCCACCTCATTTTGATCAATACAAATACATTTATGAACAGATACTTAGTGAAACTACTTCTATTGAGTTCAAACATTTTTTAGATGACCCCAATAGAATTGCCAATCCTATCAATTTCAGTAAAGCTACTATCCATAAAATAATGCCTATGGCCGCTTGGGGTATGCATCCTCATGTTACCAGAACTTTGGAGATCCATAATAAGGAATCTCGTTACAGCTATTGGGATTATATTGATGCTTTTTCTCAAGCATTTTATTATATGAATCCCCCACGGAACCATTCTTGGTTCATTCGTGTCCTTCCCGAACTTTTACAAAACGATCTCCCAAACTAGTTTCTCGTTTGGTGGGATAAATTTGGTATTCAGATTGATGCATTTCCAGAAGATGTTTGCAATGCATTCAAAGAATGGCAGATTGCATACAGCCACCTTCCAGGATACAAGGACATATCTATGTCTAAATCTACAGTCCATTTTGTTATCCGCTTTGGTATCCCCTGGATTTGGAAATGGGATTTCCAATGTGACTTCCAGAATAAGATTCCTCATTTAAAAAGAGTTTTCTTCTATAAATGGTGGAATAAGATGGATGATCCAAAAGCCCATCAAGATTTACTCCAGCGAATTAAAAGTCATACACAAGCTTGCTGGGATGCCGTTCCTAAGGCTATCCCCGCTGCACCTCCAGTACAAAATCCTTTTGTCCAAATTCAGAATAAATTAAGGCAAAAATATCCAACACTTTCAGAATCAGAATTAATTATTAAAAGTATGGATTTTATGAAAGAGCAGTTTCTCCAGTCTTTTTCCCGCGATGATACTAGCATGAAGTCTGGTACCAGCCATGGTGATCCAGAAGAAGAAGGTCATGTTGGCCCTTATGATGACTCCAATACATTTAATGTATTGGCAGGAGAGTCACAAGATCCAGACGAAGAAGCTACAGATCCCAATCTTGGAGATTTTTGGGATTCACTCACGGGCATTATTGCAGAAAAAATGGCACGTGAAAAAGACAGAAAAGGAAAAGGAAAAGAGGAATAATCCACACCTCTTTGTTTTCCATGTAACCGACATAAGTTTCCAGCACCACAAACTGACAAATCTACTTTCGGCTACTTTTGCAAAAAGAAGATTCTTTGTCTACTGAAATTATTAAAGTAATCCAGCTGTCCACCCTACCGACACTTATAGATAAGGGAATCCAACGGAGATAAGGATGAACGACTCCAAGCCATTTAGGGCACGCCACCTGTCTCGCAGATATATCCCTTGTATTATTGTAGTTTCTATATAAAGGGCATCCTCACCCTTGTTGAGGCAGAACGAAATTTTTTGTTTTTCAGTTTTAAATATTTGCTCTCCTTCTCCCTTTCTCTCTCAGGTGTGCTCTTGTAATAAAAAAGCTTCAAGTATCTAAATATTGTGCCATATTGAGTAAGTATTGTTTGTAAGTATTTCTCTCTATATGTTCTTTTTAATGTATGTCTGAATATGTAATGTATGTCTGAATATGTACTTATTGTATTGAATGATATACTAGCATATCATAAAAATTGAAAAAATAATCTTATCCGACAATATTTATCCATTTGGCCTAATGACCCTTGGGGTTTACAACAGTTAGAAGAGGTCAACAGATTAATTGAACAAACACAATTACAACTCCAGGAACAACTCTGTTTAATCATATTGGCCGGTAGGCCTCCTCCTCCATCCAATAATTAGATCATGAGACCATCTATGGCCAATAGCTGTAGCGAGACTCCTTAGAACGGATCTCAAGAGTACGGGTGACATGAGGATGCATACCCCATGCAGGCATGGGCATAACTTGCTGGATGGTGGCTTTGCTGTAATTAATAGGACTAGCTGTGCGGTTAGGCTCAGCGAGAGTATGCTTGAAATCCACAGAGGCAGTATTGACAAGAATCTGCTCATAAATGTATCTGTATTGATCAAAGTGAGGTAATGAATGTTGAGTAGTCAAATACCTCCTTTTTATTTCCCATGGATCTTTCATCCATTGGATATCTGTAGTTTCAATGTAGAGGACAGTTTACTCAGTAATGAAATTCGGGACATAAGGTACTGGAGGAGCAAGAAGGACATCTTTAGCCGTTTGGCTAGATTTCCCTTTTTTACTGGAAATGGCATTCAGCCCTGGAAATTCTGTATTGTAGGGGTTTAAGCCCCTGCCACAGCCCCATCCCTTTGCGATGATACTGGTGCAGTCCATTGTCGATAAGTTTCAGAGAACCCTTTATGTTGTCTATGAAGAAGATGCTGAGGAGGCAGCCCATCAAGACCCATCAATCTGGCAATAACATTCGATGGCCGTCCATCAACGTGTACTGTTGCAAACATACATTTAACTATGCAAACACAGAAACTATGCTCAGATATGTAAACACAGAAACAAATTAAAACACAGAAACTCCCGGGGCCTCGACTTGGGTTTTGAAACTCTTTTTTGGGTTTTCGAAGGTGGTGGTGGTAGGGATGTTGGTGGTGGGGTCGGATGGTTGGGTTGGGAGGCTGCCGATGCAGAGGAGGCATCAGAAGATGCTGGAGAAACACTTGAACTTGCAATTCTATGACTTGGCCATGTTTGAGAGGAAGAGAGAGACAGAGAGAGACAGAGAGACTGTGTGGAATGGCAGCAAAAGGCAACGAAACTATAAAGGCTTGCTTTGGTAGAATATAAAGGGAGGAGTGATCCGTGGAGTCATTTTACCAATTTTAATCTAATTTCCATAATTTGAATCTAATTTTCGTTCTTATTTTAAGACTTATTAGGTAAAATATTTATATAAAAAATTAAGATAATTAGATATTAATTGTTATATATTTAAATCAAATTTATATTATAAAAAATAAATCATTATTTTTAAAATTATATTTGTCGTCTATTTTTTTGAAAGGAATATGCTTCAATTATATAGCTACTGATATTCAATTATCTTAACTTTTTATATGAATATTTTAATTAAAGAGTTTTAAAAAATGAACAGTTCAAATCATCGGAATCAATTCTAAAATAGACCTACTAAATCCAAACGCTCTCTCAAATTTAATAACTTAAAAAAAAGAAAGCCAAATCGTTTCTGATACCATGACATGGCTTATGTGTTAATTATATGTACACCAAAAAAAAAAACAAAAAAGTTATAGATAAAACATGTTGAGTTATTTTGTTTAGGTAGTTAAATAAATGGATAAATTATAAATACACATCCGAAATTTATTATTATTTCATGTGATTTTAAAAATTATATCATGTCCCTTGAAGATTTTTACTTCATAATAAATGGTCATTTTACCAATAAATCATTTAGTCAAAGCTATTATTGATGTCAATAGTATATTTCAATAAATAAATCAACCAATTTTATTATTATATGGTAGAGCATTTAGAAATTTTATTTTTTACGATGATTATTTCTTACTCATTAAGTTTTTCAAATTTATTTAATTATTTCCTTTTCAAAAATCAATATTACAAATTTTTAAAATTCATATATTTTTATTCTAAAATAGTGAAATATTATAACTATGTCATTTTTTTTTTTATAACAAGGCATAATTTAATTATTAATTGTTAATACAACAATTTTAATTTATCTATACTATGTGTTATAATAAAGAATATTTCAAACAAAACACTTAGAAAAATGGAGAGTGAGAACAAAGGAATTGATGTTAAATTAGTACCCGCTGCATACGATTCTGATAACAGTTTAGAATAAACAAATCTACCAATTACTTGTAGACGGGGTAATTTCCAAACGGCCCTCGTACTTTCTTTGGAGCTTGCACCCTCTAGCCAATCCAAGCGTGCACTCCTCTTGAAATATTTCTCAGCACGAAGGCTGAAAAAATACAAATAGTAGCTTTATAAATGAGATGAAGCAGATAAATAGCATGAAATAAACAAACAAAAACAACAGATCTTACTCTTCACTAATAATCATATGCTGTGGTAGTGGCCCTAACAACCTCCCCATCATAGCTAGATGTTCCAAGTTCTCATTGTCTAAACATTCCAAGGCTTGCCCAAAAGTCCCTGCTATTATATTACCCTATGGATTTAATTCATCGAATGAATTAACAACGATGGGATTATGGAATGTCAATTTGAAAGTTTATGGAACCCAAAAAGTGAGTGTTTCATGTTAATACCAATGTCTGGAAGACTCATATTAATAACAAAAATAAATAATAAATAAAAAAAAAGAAGGAAAGGAACAGATAAAGGGAGAAGGAAAGAAGCTGAATGAAAAACTAACCTTCACCCATTTTACTCAGAATCCTGTCTGCAAGTACAAGTAAATAAAATATGTTATTGGTGAACAGATTACAAATCAAAGAAAAAACTGAGACCATGGATCCACAAATAATATGACATATCTAAACCGAAAATTAATTAGCTTGTTATTTTCAAAAACTATTTTTAGAAATGAGTTAGAGAACCATTTTCTAGGAAGCCCCATAACGCTATTTTCTGCTCTCTGTTTTGTGGTTTCCAATCAGAATAGTATTATGAACACAAACAACCAAAAAAAAAAACATGAGCCCTCAAAATTTTCACAACTTTCAGAAAAAATGTTTGAGGGCATTTTGGAAACCACTTCTTAATTACATGGTGTGTTCTTTTGAATCTTGTAAAAGCAGACTGGACCAGCAAGTTTGCATTGTGCTCAAACATAGTTGGGATAAACTTGTAGCATCCTTTTGAAAGAAAAATCACCTTTTTCAGCAGAAAAAACACAAAAAACAAAAATCAGACAGCCAATTTAATCCATGAAAACTGCTTATTAGTCAACAGAACTGGGCAGTCCAAATATCATACAACTAAAAAAATTAGTTGAGCCAGAAGCCAACCATGGTTAGCCATGAACTTCTGTTGAATGAACGCCACCTCTGCCTCAGACAGGTTTGAGTTTATAGTCCTTTTTGCTGGGTAACAACTCCTCTCAACCTTTGACGTTTCCAAAACTTCATACTCATCCTTACATTCTTGTTGCGCCATTGAGTCTTTCCTATTTGATTGGTGTTCATATGGTTTTCCATCCCTTTGCGATGATACTGGTGCAGTCCATTGTCGATAAGTTTCAGAGAACCCTTCATGTTGTCTATGAAGAGGCTGCTAAGGAGGTAGCCCATCAAGACCCATCAATCTGGCAAAAACATTCGATGGTCGTCCATCAATGTGTACTGTTGCAAACATACATTCAGCTATGTAAACACAGAAACTACGCTCTGAAATGTAAACACAGAAACACAAAAACAAATTAAAACACAGAAAGTCCACTTTTTTCCTTCTGATCTTCCTTTCTCCTAAAAACCTTCCTGGGGTCTCGGAGTGAGTCTAGACCCATGAGTCTTGCGATTACTCCTGGGTTCTTGACTTGGGTTTTGAAATTCTTTTTTGGGTTTTCGAAGGTGGTGGTGGTGGTGGTGGTGGTAGGGATGTTGGTGGTGGGGTCGAATGGTTGGGTTGGGAGGCTGCTGATGCAGATGAGGCAGCAGAGGATTCCGGAGAAACACTTGAACTTAGAGTTCTATGACTTGGCCATGTTTGAGAGGGAGAGAGAGAGACAGAGAGAGAGAGAGAGGGACAGTGTGGAATGGCAGCAAAAGGCAACGAAACTATAAAGGCTTGCTTTGGTACAATATAGAGGGAGGACTGATCCGTGGAGTCATTTTACCAATTTAAATCTAATTTCCATAATTTGAATCTAATTTTCGTTCTTATTTTAAGACTTATTAGGTAAAATATTTATATAAAAAATTAAGATAATTAGATATTAATTGTTATATATTTAAATCAAATTTATATTATAAAAAATAGATCATTATTTTTAAAATTATATTTGTCGCCTATTTTTTTTAAACGAATATGCTTCAATTATATAGCTACTGATATTCAATTATCTTAACTTTTTATATGAATATTTTAATTAAAGAGTTTTAAAAAATGAACAGTTCAAATCATCGGAATCGATTCTAAAATAGACCTACTAAATCCAAACGCTCTCTCAAATTAAATAACTTAAAAAAAAAGAAGCCAAATCCTTTCTGATACCATGACATGGCTTATGTGTTAATTATATGTACACCCAAAAAAAAAAAAAAAAGTTATAGATAAAACATGTTGAGTTATTTTGTTTAGGTAGTTAAATAAATGGATAAATTATAAATACACATCCGAAATTTATTTAAAATATGAATTATTTCATGTGATTTTAAAAATTATATAATGTCCCTTGAAGATTTTTAATTCATAATAAATGGTCATTTCACCAATAAATCATTTAGTCACAGCTATTATTGATGTCAACAGTATATTTCGATAAATAAATCAACCAATTTTATTGTTATATGGTAGAGCATTTAGAAATTTTATTTTTTACGATGATTATTTCTTACTTGTTAAGTTTTTCAAATTTATTTAATTATTTCCCTTTCAAAACTCAATATGACAAATTTTTAAAATTCATATATTTTTATTCTAAAATAGTGAAATATTATAACTATGTCATTTTTTTTTTTTATAACAAGGCATAATTTAATTATTAATTGTTAATATAGCAATTTTAATTTATCTATACTATATGTTATAATAAAGGAATATTTGAAACAAAATAGTTAGAAAAATGGAGAGTGAGAAGAAAGGAAATGATGTTAAATTAGTACCCGCTGCATACGATTCTGATAACAGTTCAGAATAAACAAATCTACCAATTAACTGTAGGCGGGGTAATTTCCAAACTGCCCTCGTACTTTCTTTGGAGCTTGCACCCTCTAGCCAATCCAAGTGTGCACTCCTCTTGAAATATTTCTCAGCACGAAGGCTGAAAAAATACAAATAAGAGCTTTATACATGGGATGAAGCAGATAAATAGTATGAAATAAACAAACAAAAACAACTGATCTTACTCTGCACTAATAATCATATGTTGTGGTAGTGGCCCTAACAACCTCTCCATCATAGCTAGATGTTCGAAGTTCTCATTGTCTAAACATTCCAAGACTTGCCCAAAAGTCCCTGCAATTATATTACCCTATGGATTTAATTCATCGAATGAATTAACAACGATGGGATTATGGAATGTCAATTTGAAAGTTTATGGAACCCAAAAAGTGAGTGTTTCATATTAATACCAATGTCTAGAAGACTCATATTAATAACAAAAATAAATAATAAATAAAAAAAAGAAGGAAAGGAACAGATAAAGGGAGAAGGAAAGAAGCTGAATGAAAAACTAACCTTTGCCCATTTTACTCAGAATCCTGTCTGCAAGTACAAGTAAATAAAATATGTTATTGGTGAATAGATTACAAATCAAAGAAAAAACTGAGAACATGGATCCACAAATAATATGACATATCTAAACCGAAAATCAATTAGTTTGTTATCTTCAAAAACTGTTTTTAGAAATGAGTTGGGGAACCATTTTCTAGGAAGCACCATAACACTATTTTCTGCTCTCTGTTTTGTGGTTTCCAGTCAAGAATAGTATTATGAACACAAACACCCAAAAAAAAAAAAAACATGAGTCCTCAAAATTTTCACAACTTTCAGAAAAAATGTTTGAGGGCATTTTGGAAACCACTTCTTAATTACATGGTGTGTCCTTTTGAATCTTTTAAAAGCAGACTGGACCAGCCAGTTTGCATTGGGGCCGAACACAGTTGGGATAAACTTGTATCATCCTTTTGAAAGAAAAGCCAACTTTTTCAACAGAAAAAAACACAAAAAACAAAAATCAGACAGCTAATTTAATCCATGAAAACTACTCATAAGTCAACAGAATTGGGCAGTCCAAATATCATACAACTAAAAAAATTAGTTGAGCAAGAAGCCAACCATGGTCAGCCATGAACTTCTGTTGAATGAACGCCATCTCTGCCTCAGACAGGTTTGAGTTTATAGTCCTTTTTTCTGGGTAGCTACTCTCAACCTTTGATGTTTCCAAAACTTCATATTCATCCTTACATTCTTCCTGCGCCATTGAGTCTTTCCTATTTGATCGGTGTTCATATGGTTTTCAATCCCTTTGCAATGATACTGGTGCAGTCCATTGTCGATAAGTTTCTGAGAACCCTTTATGTTGTCTATGAAGAGGCTGCTGAGGAGGCAGCCCATCGAGACCCATCAATCTGGCAATAACATTCGGTGGCCGTCCATCAACGTGTACTGTTGCAAACATACACTTAGCTATGTAAACACAGAAACTACGCTCAGATATGTAAACACAGAAACACAGAAACAAATTAAAACACAGAAACTCCACTTTTTTTCCTTCTGATCTTCCTTTCTCCTAAAAACCTTCCTGGGGTCTGGGAGTTAGTGTAGACCCATGAGTCTTGTGACTACTCCTGGGGTCTTGACTTGGATTTTGAAATTCTTTTTTGGGTTTTCGAAGGTGGTGGTGGTGGTGGTAGGGATGTTAGTGGTGCGGTCGGATGATTGGGTTGGGAGGCTGCCGATGTAGAGGAGGCAGCAGAGGACGCCGGAGAAACACTAGAACTTGAAATACTGTGACTTGGCCATGTTTGAGAGGGAGAGAGAGACACAGAGAGAGAGAGAGAGACTGTGTGGAATGACAGCAAAACGAAACGAAACTATAAAGGCTTGCTTTGGTACAATATAGAGGGAGGAGTGATCCGTGGAGTCATTTTACCAATTTGAATCTAATTTCCATAATTTGAATCTAATTTGCGTTCTTATTTTAAGAATTATTAGGTAAAATATTTATATAAAAAATTAAGATGATTAGATATTAATTGTTATATATTTAAATCAAATTTATATTATAAAAAATAGATCATTATTTTTAAAATTATATTAGTCGTCTATTTTTTTGAAACGAATATGCTTCAATTATATAGCTACTGATATTCAATTATCTTAACTTTTTATATGAATATTTTAATTAAAGAGTTTTAAAAAATGAACAGTTCAAATCATCGGAATCGATTCTAAAATAGACCTACTAAATCCAAACGCTCTCTCAAATTAAATAACTTAAAAAAAAAGAAGCCAAATCCTTTCTGATACCATGACATGGCTTATGTGTTAATTATATGTACACCCAAAAAAAAAAAAAAAAGTTATAGATAAAACATGTTGAGTTATTTTGTTTAGGTAGTTAAATAAATGGATAAATTATAAATACACATCCGAAATTTATTTAAAATATGAATTATTTCATGTGATTTTAAAAATTATATCATGTCCCTTGAAGTTTTTTACTTCATAATAAATGGTCATTTTACCAATAAATCATTTAGTCACAACTATTATTGATGTCAACAGTATATTTCAATAAATAAATCAACCAATTTTATTATTATATGGTAGAGCATTTAGAAATTTTATTTTTTACGATGATTATTTCTTACTCATTAAGTTTTTCAAATTTATTTCATTATTTCCCTTTCAAAAATCAATATGACAAATTTTTAAAATTCATATATTTTTATTCTAA
>NW_021028199.1:0-11314 GCF_004153795.1 Camellia sinensis
AACTGCAACCGAATTATCACAGTAAATCCTTAGTGGTCTTGATATGAAATCAATAATCCTTAGTCTTGTGATAAAATTTCTTAACCATAAGGCTTGTGT
The DNA here is from genome assembly GCF_004153795.1 of Camellia sinensis. Taxonomy (NCBI): domain Eukaryota; kingdom Viridiplantae; phylum Streptophyta; class Magnoliopsida; order Ericales; family Theaceae; genus Camellia; species Camellia sinensis. The sequence goes on from NW_021028199.1 coordinate 100, forward strand.
TGTAGCTTCATAGCATGCAACAAATTCCGCTTGCATAGTAGACGAAGCAGTTATGGACTGCTTGATGCTTCTCCAAGATACAGCTCTTCCAGCAAGAAGAAATATATATCCTGAAGTAGATCTTCTAGTGTCGGAACATCCAGCAAAATCTGAATCTGAATATCCAATCACCTCTAGTGAATCTGCATGTCTGTATGTAAGCTTGTAGTCCTTAGTTCCTTGCAAATACCTCATAACCTTTTTAGCAGCTTTCCAGTGTTCAATGCCTGGATTACTTTGATATCTGCCTAACATTCCTACCACAAACCCAACATCAGGTCTTGTACAAACCTGAGCATATATGAGACTACCTATCGCAGATGCATAAGGTATATTTTTCATCTGTTCTTTCTCCAAATCATTTTATGGTGATTGATTTAGACTAAATTTGTCTCCTTTGACAATAGGTGCTACAGAAGGTGAACAAGACTTCATGTTAAATTTTTTCAAAACCTTTTCAATGTAAGCCTTCTGAGATAGTCCCAATGTTCTACAAGATCTATCTCTGTGAATCTCTATGCCAATGACATATAAGGTTTCACCCATATCCTTCATTTCAAAGTTTTTAGAAAGAAATTCTTTCGTTGTAGCAAACCCAAATCACTACTCGCAAGTAGAATGTCATCTACATACAGGACTAAGAATATGTATTTATTTCCACTAACCTTAAGGTATATACAAGTATCAACAATGTTCTCCGTAAACCCGAATAAAGTAATAATGTTGTGAAATTTTAAATACCATTGGCGGGAGGCCTGTTTAAGTCCATACATAGATTTCTTTAACTTACAAACCAAGTGATTATCCTTTGAGGAAAATCCCTCAGGCTGAACCATGTATACCTCTTCTTCAAGATCCCCATTAAGAAAAGTTGTTTTCATATCCATTTGGTGTAACTCTAAATCAAAATGAGTTACTAAAGCCATGATTATTCGAAATGAGTCTTTCTTAGAAACCAGAGAAAAGGTCTCATAGTAACCAATTCCTTCTTTTTAAGTAAAATCTTTGGCTACAAGTCTGGCTTTATATCGTTCAATGTTACCAGAAGAATTCCTTTTGGTCTTATAGACCCATTTACAGCCAATGGCCTTAGCCTCTTTTGGTAACTCAACAAGATCCCAAACTTTGTTTGTGGCCATTGATTTCATCTCTTCTTTCATGGCATCATACCATAAATTGGAATTAATTACATTCATGGCTTGTGAAAATGAACTAGGATCAGCTTTAGGTCCAACATCAAAGTCAGATTCTTGTAGACATACAAGGTAATCACTAGAAATAACTGATTTCTTTTCTCTTGTGGATCTCCTTACTCTTATTGGTTCATTTAAATTTTGAATAAGAGGTTCTGTATTGATTTGTTCCTCATGGATCAGTTGTTCTTGTATTGGTGATTCTTCAATGATATTTGGAATAACACTTGGAGCCACAACCAATTCCTCAATTGGTTTCTCAATAGGGTCCCTTATTTCCTCGAATTCTATGACACGAGAAAAACCACTCCCACTTGACTCATGATCCTCAAGAAATTTTGCATTTCTAGCCTCAACAATTTTAAGTGTGTGTGAAGGGCAATAAAATTTGAAACCTTTAGAGTTTTCAGCGTAGCCAATACAAAAATCACTAACTGTTCTTGGGTCCAATTTCTTTAAGTGTGGATTATAAACCCTTACCTCAACTGGACAACCCCATATGTGCAAATGTCTCAAACTTGGTTTCCATCATTTTCGTAATTCAAAAGGTGTTTTAGGAACAACTTTAGATGGAACCTGATTTAAGACATACACAGCGGTTTTCAAAGCTTCACTCCACAAATTTATGGGAACATTGGAATAACTAAACATGCTCTTTACCATGTCCATAAGTGTACGGTTCCTCCTTTCAGCTACACCATTTTGTTGTGGTGTACCAGGCATTGAATATTGGGCAATTATTCCTTCTTATTTAAGCAACAAAGCAAATGGACCAGGTATTTGTCCGGATTCTGTGTACCTTCAATAATATTCTCCACCTCTATCTGATCTCACGATTTTAATGCTCTTTTCTGTTTGTTTCTCTACCTCTGCTTTATAGGCTTTAAAAGCATCAAGTGCCTCAGCCTTATCAAATAAAAGATAGAGATACATATATCATGTATGATCATCAATAAATGAGATAAAATATCTCTGATCATTGAAACAAGGTGGAGTAAATGGTCCACAAAGTTCTGTGTGTATGATCTCAAGAATATTAGAACTTCTTTTGACACCTTTAGTGGAATTGTTGGTTTGCTTTCCCTTAATGCAATCCACACAAGTACCAAAATTAGTAAAATCAAAAAAAAATTAAAACTCCATCATTTACTAATCTTGTTATTCTTTCCATTAAGATATGTCTTAATCTTCTATGTCATAACATAGAGGAGTTCTCATTGGTAATACTTCTCTTTATGCCAATTCCACTATGTAAGGTTAAAAGACTATTTTTATATGAAAGATCCAAATCAAATTTATATAAACCATCAGTTAAAAAACCATTGCCAATAATAGCATTATTTTCAATAAATTGAAACTAGAACTAACAAAATTAAATGTATATCCAAAAGGTACTAATTTTGAAATCGAAACTAAATTTCTAGAAAATGATGGAACATAAAAAGTGTTTTTAAGATCCAAAACAAAGCCAGAATTTAAAATTAGTCTAAAAGTTCCCACAACCTCTATATGTGAACGTATCCCATTTCCCGAATAGATGTCTTGTTCACTTGTTGTCGGTTTCCTTAGGCTGAGAAAGCCCTGCGCAATATTGGTAACATGAATTGTAGAACCAGAATCAATCCACCATGTATTATCAGGAATTTTAACAAAGTTAGATTCATAACACACAAGACAGAATAGATTACCTTTTTTCTCGAGCCATTTCTTGTACTTAGGACAATCCTTCTTCATGTGTTCTTTTTTCTTGCAAAAGAAGCATTCACCTTTATTGCCATAACGCTTCATTTGCACTTTCTGTTGTGAAACAGTTTTGTCCTTTCGGCCTTTCCTTTTCCATGAAATGCAAGATTGGCAGTCTCTAGTTTTTCATGCTTCAATCTCTCTTCCTCTTGAACACACATGGCCAAAAGTTCATTTATTGACCATTTCTCATTCTGTGTGTTATAGGAAATTTTGAAAGCACTATATTCCATAGGAAGAGAGTTAAGGATAAAATGTACTAAGAACGACTCAGAAATCTCTATCTCCAATGTTTTAAGTTGAGCTGCAATGTCCACATTTCCATAATATGTTCACGCACACCTTTAGAACCATTAAGTCTCGTGCTTGACAGCTTCTTCATTAGGGTGTTGGCTAATGCCTTATCAGATGTCACAAATTGCTCTTCAATAGCCTTCATGAAGACCTTAACCTTGTCGCAGTCAGGGATTGAACCCCTAATGCCCTTATTGATATAGGACTTGATGAGCATTAAACTTAAGCGATTAGATCGCTCACACCGCTCATAAGAAGACCTCTCAGTTAGCGTACTTGATTCCGTGGGAACAGGTGATTCGTCCACACAAAGCGCCAAGTCAAGGTCCGTGCACCCCAAAGTCAAAAGAATCTTATCTTTCCAGTCAGAAAAATTTTCACCACTCAAAAATGGAATATGAGATGATTCAAAACTCAATAATGTAGTAGGAATGACTGCAACAACCAAGAACAAATCATGCTACGGAAAAAATGAAAAATAAAGTAAATTCTAATCTCCCTGTGAGTAAAGATTGCAACTTGCATCGAATCTACTTAACTTTATTAATAAGACTAGTAAATATCTCTCACAAAATAAAATAATTTCATTATCTGTGGACATAGAAAAAATTTTATTTTGATATTTAACTTACTATCTTATTCCAAATAAATTAATAATCAATTATCTTCCTGTGGGTAAAATAATTAATTTTACTAATTTAAATGCAAGTAATAAGATGTCATCTAATATAATTATTTTCTAACTTTATACACATAACAATAATTTAAGATGATGTGGCTGCTTAACCATCTTATAAATTCGGCACCATATAACCTTTAACAAAACAGAAAACAAACTCAAATATAATGGTCCCAAGATATTTTATTTCTGTAAACAAACCCAAAAATTGTTCCACAACTATTTACATAATTTTTTTTATATATCAGAATCTAAAGCTATTCTTGCATCTTTAATTACCCTTTGACATACGTGCACATGCATTCTCATTCACACACATACACAGATGAAGACAGTTTAAAACTGAAGCTATTCTTGTATCCTAGTCATGATGAAGACAATTACACAATTGTAAGAACGGTATTGACGGGAAAAAAAAAAGTTTATAAGAATGTCAATGAGATATATATATATATATATATATATATGATCAATGGGTTACTGTCAATGAAAATTACAAACATAATCAACAACAATCTTCAATTCAAAATATCCAAGATATTCAACAATACAATGATGGTTCTGTTCGAATTAAATTTAATCGTAGTCAATCCTCACGACATAGTACATCTAGTGTTCCGACTAAAATTGAAACTGAAGATGAAATATTTAATACTCCATTATTTCGCAAAAATAGTCAAATTCATCTTACCCTGGACAGGGAACGAAAATGGGTGACTTAAACCAGGTGGCTAAACATAAATCGATTTCTTGGGTGATTAAGATGAACTAAAAACTAGATTAATCAATCAAACAACAGAATTGATTAATTGGAAGAAACAAAACAGTTAGAAACAGGATACAACAGAACAAGGCTTTGATACCAAAAGACGGAAGCAGCAAGATAGATGAAGAACAGGGATTACAAAATCAAATATGACTAAAATTGCAGAACATGGATTAGAGCACTAATTAACCAAAAACATTTTCAAAAGGCGGAAGCAGCAAGATAGATGAAGAACATGGATTAGAGCACTAATTAACCAAAAACATTTTCAAAAGGCGGAAGCAGCAAGATAGATGAAGAACATGGATTACGAAATCAAATATGACTAAAATTGCAGAACATGGATTAGAGCACTAATTAACCAAAAACATTTTAAGATACAACTTGTAATTAAAATACAACACAGAAAATAACTTACAATTACAATTGTAGCAACTGCAAAGATCTTAATTAGGTTACAAACGGGAAGATTGATTCCCACACAGAACACTCTGGTTTTTCTTACAACAATAGAAGAAAAGGAAAAATTGAAGAATTGCTGAATGACTACAATTGATTACAATATATAGAAAAGAAAAGTAAAGCAGCATGTGATTGATGGAGGCAGCTGGCAGCGCATGAGGTAAAACAGATGCTGTCGATTGCTTTCGGTGGAGTGATTGCACAGATGAGCAGCTTTAGCAATAGTTGATTGGGTGAATAATGACAGTGAACAGTAAAAGTGAACAGTAACTTTTACTATTGATCACTTTCGGTGGAATATGTAAATAAAGGAATCAATATAAATACAAATTGACAACTTTTCTCAAAAGAGTATTGATTGAAGCTAATTTGTATTTATAGGGAATCCTAAGTTGATCAGTCATATGAGTCCTGAGCATCTTGGAACTCAGATCTTCCATATGAGATGGGTTGAGTAGTTGAACCTTCAGAAGATTGTGACTGGTCTGAACTTTCTTCTGAATTTTCTGAACTAGTTAACTGGGCTTTGCCTTGATCCATAATTTTCTAGACTAACTGGAGCACTTCATCTTTGGATAATTTGGACTTGCTTTTGGATTTGACTTTGGGTTGAGCAGGAGGTGAAATGGGCTTTGACTGAGCCTTGGATTTAGATTTTGATTTGGGCTTTGATTGAGTCGTGGGCTGAGCCGGTACTGCATGAGCTTTGGACTTAGCCTTGGACTTTGATTTATCAATTGTGGGCTGAATCTTGGACTTGGATGAATTGGGCTTGGAACCACTGGATAAGGGGCTTCCAAGGTTGATTGGAGGAAGACTGGGTTAACTTCCTTGGCTGAATGCAGAAGTTGGGTTCTGCTGGGCTTTAGCAATTGTAGGAGTAGGAGCACATTGATCAATGGGGAATTCTTCTTGAACAATTTCAAATATGCGAGGCACATTAAATTTAGCCCACCATTTAACTGAGTGTTGACGGATGATTATATTATCTTCAATTCCATAATGCCATTTAAATATCCAAGGGATTTTGTATTTGGATATAAAAATTAACAAAAGTGGAAATGTTCTTTGATGAGCAGTGAATGGGTAAACAGAAGCAAAATAATTAATTAGTTCAATAAGATCACCAGGGAGGATATCTGAAATGGCGCCATAATGAGTCCACCATCTCAGAAATCAAGAAGGTAATTCTGACTTGAATTTTTGATCAAAAGAAATGAACCAAGAGTGACTGAAAGTTTCATTTTGGTGCAGGAAGATCTTGAACCAAGCATCAATGTAATCATGATAATTGTATTGAATAGAATGACCAGGAAAATCACGAAGCTGATAAGAAGGACCCCATTCAACTAAGGAAACAATGTTATGCATGTAAATAGAATGATACAGAACCTTGCTAGCATAGGTTCGATCATAGATAGGTTTAATCAAAACTAATTGGTGATGGATCAAAATATCCTTGTAATAGGTGAGTGTTTTCTCTGGATGTGAGAGGATGAAATGGCATCCAGAGCCAAAATAGGATTTAGCAATTTCAGGGATAACTTGGCCTTTGGGGTGACTAGGTTCTTTATAAAATAGATTAGTGGTGTGTGATTTGGTATAATTAGATCGAGATGACCTGACTGGGTTAGCAGGGAATGGAGTAACTGAAACTGCTTGGCTGGAAGAAGCAAAAGGGTCTGAGGCCAAAGCAGATGAGTAATTAGGTCGATAAATGTTACCAAGAACTTAGTAACGGTTAACCATTGCAAGAGGGTGAGACGGGGTTACTGACTCCGAAAGAGGATGAACAAGAAGTGGATTAGGTTGACTTGAAGATGGGACCAAAGCCTTGGAGGGAGGCCTTGGGCGAGACATCTATTAAGCAAGAAACAATAATTAGCAACCAGAAAGAAGATCTAAATAATTTTGATGATGATTCAAACAATTGTAATTGTGAACAAGTAAATTGCGACGAGCTTGGATCTTATGGTAATTGATGTATTGGGCTCTTTTAGTAGTTGGTCTGGGTAATTTGAGGCGGTGAATACGATGGGTAAGTTGTTTGATTTGGGTTCTGAAATGGGTAATTCGGGATTTATGATAAGAAATAAACGGTTATATATATATATATATACTGATCAATATGGATTTGGAGATAAGCTCTGATACCACAATGTAGGAAAATCATACACATATAATATAATCATATATGTATGGATATACAGAAGAATAAAATTTATACTAACCTCCTCCAGCCATTGTTGATCAAGTTGTGTGATGTGTGTATTTCTTCTGAACCTCTCAATATTATATCACTTACTCACACTTTATGAATAAGTGTCTTCTAACCTATGCAGAACTTGAGTGCCTTATTGATGGAAAACCACAGGCCTATTTATAATTGCTAGGTTAGGGATCCTTATCAGATAGATACATTATCAGATAAACCTTGTTAGTTTCCTTCCATCAAGGAAACTTAATTAGTGGAAATTGATAGGCCTTAGCCAAACCACCATTTAGAGTTCTTAATATTTTAGGCAACTTCAACAATTATCACCCATAATTATCAAAAGATAAATATACATATAAGGATAAATATATAAATAATATATAACATATATAATTTACAAATATTAATATGTATGTGGGTCATATTAAGTCTCCTCTTAGAAGACACAGCTTACATTTTACACTTATCTTATATTGTCTTGTTACCAAAATCAATGGTTAGAAAAATAGTGGACAGATGATGGTACAGAAAGTGTGGTGATGATATCTCATGCTTACAACTACTTGATGCATAGAGTGATTGTACTCTGCCCTGGCAACAATCACCATTGCATGGCAATAGAACCTGCCCAAATGCTTAAAAATGATAAGAACTCTATCAATGGAGTCTCAATCTACTACTAAAAGATTTAGCATCACATATTCATCAAATACTAGTCTTTTGGAATATTTATTGGATACCGTCATCATTTCTTCTGTTATTTTGATTAGTTTACACTATGAATCGATCACAATCATAATTATGTTAATATTTTACCTAACAATATAAGATGTGACATTTGATAATTACATTTAGTGACTGATATGAGACAACACATGTATATGTATATAGCAATACCCACATCATTAATTTTTCAGTATATTGAGTTGGTCCACATGGGGTGGTTATGCCCATGTTACTAGGGGGCAGGGTGGAGCATATAGGTCTAATATCCTAACTAACATGCCCCATTGTCAACTCCTCTCCTCACTACCCAATAATGGGTACAAAATCTTGAATATGCAATTGTCAATGCCTACTGTGACAGAGCATATCTAAGGTGAGAAAAATACGTGGCTTTACCTATATATAATTCAGCAAGTTTTACATATGTTAAAAGGTGTTTAGGAACCTTCCAATCAGAGTAATTATTGTAGGTGTACCTTACATTCAATCAAATTATGCGTATTACTGATTTGCACACAACTAGATTTGCCCACATATCAGTATTTGAGTTTATTTTGACACAATTCATTATTTTTTTGCTTCAGTGTAAACATTGGATTATTTTGGGATTCAAAGATTTTAGTCTTTTGGATAGCTTTTGTACTAGACGGTTGCCTTGAGAGCATTGATTTACTGTAATCTCTACATTTATCACCCCTAAACATAGGTTGATGAACTAACTATATAAATTATTTTTGTACTTCCGTAATTTTCTTATTTTTGCTGAATTTCTTATTTGCTATAATAGTAATGATTCATGATCACAAGTTTAGATTAATTTTGAAATGATTGCATATGTACCAAAAAAATTATCATAGACAAGACTGGTCATAGAATTGAATCTTATAATAGACAATTATTTGATAAAAAATTGCCAAAGATATATTAGACATAACAATAATAGTTCGTTGTCAAGCATTTGAATCTTGTCATAAATAAGACACTTCAAATCACACTTGGTAAAATACCAAAAACAAACACCATTAAAAAATAAAAAATAAAATAAAATAAAATAAAAAAATAATGCTACATTTACCAAATTTTAACTTGTCTGTATCGTTCGAATTTGTGTATGCCGGTCGTCAGCCGATCTCCGGCAATAGAGGTGACAATCGCGGTTAACAAGGGTTGCATCGATCGTCTGAGTAATCGACCGGTATGCACAAATACGGACAATTCAAACAAATTCAAATTTAGTAGATGAATCATTTAAATAAATTAAAAAAACCAAAAACATACTATATATATGTATATATATGTGTGTGTGTGTGACCAATCACTTCTAGATTCAAGAGGTTATCACTAATTTTTTATATTCAAATTCTGTACCAACCTTGTTAAATCTCTCTTATTTTTTTCTTTTATTATGACTGAGAACTTAGGCTGGGTAAGGCATATAAATTGGGGCACCAAAAGCCACTTTCTTAGAGCATCTCCAATGAAGTATTAAATTTTTTATTAAATTTGAGTAAAAATTTGAATAAAAGTTTCACTTGATATCAAGTGCTTCAACAGAGGTCTTTGAAGTTTTATCAGGACACCAGTCGACTAAGCAGACGACCAGGCGGATGTCTGACTGATCGGCCAACTCGTGTAAATTTCTCACAAATTTTTGCCTTGAAGTGACCATCCAGGGGACCGATCGCGCCAATGACCAATTGGACGACCGGGGCCGGTCAGTGTAATTTTTTCATAAATTTTTGCTTTAAGGTAAGGTATTCATTCGGAGGGACATCCAGGGGCACATCCGATGGTGAAAATCAAACGGCTATGAACAGTGATTTAATGAAAAACATATTGATCATCAGTTTGATGAAAGAAAAGTAAAATTCTGGATTTGATACCTATTTGATGAAACCGTTGATACAAGAAAAGGAGTGATTTTTCACCAAATTCAAATTTGATAATAAATTTGAGTAACTATTGGAGATGGTCTTAGAACATTTCCAATCAAACATTAAATGCTTCATTAAATTTGAAATTTGATAAAAGGTGCTAAATGAGGCACTCTAACCCTTTCACTAAAGTCATATGAAATAGAGGCAAAATCTAATTTTTCATCAAATGAAGAGAGCTTTTCATCTTTCATCAAATTTAAATTTACCGTTGAGTTGGATATCCTCTCGGATGTCTACCAAGAACAATTTTGACAATTTTTTTGTTCATGTCTAAACGGCCTTCAAGGCATCATCCTGAACATCCTGTTAGACAATTGAAGATGTGAAAAAATTTAATAAAAATTATAATTTTAACATTGGAATAAATGGTATCAAATCAAATTTTTTATCAAAATTTTATTTAAATTTGATGAAATTTTTTATTCATCGGTGGAAATGATCTAAGCCTAAAAACAAACCAACGGGAGAAAAATTGAATCTTAAACTTCTGAAATAGAATCTTTAACCGAACAAATTTTTCAATGAATTTGTTTAAATCTTTTAAGAAACCTTCTAGTAACCAATGCTATATAACAAAATGAAACGTTCAAAATCATGTGAACAATTTGAAAAAAAAAATAAAGTAGTGATATAATTTAAAAAAATTAAAAAATTTAAAATTTATCTTTTAATCGAGTTTCAAAAGAAGCCATAATGAGGGTGACAACACGAAACGACATGCATGCTTCCATGGAGGCAAAGCTGTGGCCATGACAAGAAGGTCTGTCCCTAAAATAGTACTACTACTACTGCCTAACCAAAAACTTTAAAAGCACTGACTAAAAAGTAAAAGATCTACAATTATTTTATTTTTTTTCAGATTGGCATTTATTAACAATAATGCGTAGTACTATGTTGCGCCCATACTTGCATCAATTCATTGACTTGTTTAGTAAAATTGTAAAAAAATATTATAAATTATAGCTTAACATATTATAATTTATAAGTGTGAATATAAGCTGTTAATCTGTTTAATATAACTACTTCACTATAGATTTAAGTTGATGAGTAGTGTTTGTTAAATAAGTTGTGAAGTAACTTTTTGCAGTATAAATGTCTTTTTCACCCTTGTCTTTTTCTCCTTATTTTCTTTTCCTTCCTTTTTTTTTTTTTTTGTGGTTA
>NW_021028199.1:16734-40211 GCF_004153795.1 Camellia sinensis
TGTTAGAAAGGTTAGTGCTACATGGGAAGTGATTCCATTTGCAATTTTGTGGACAATTCAGAATGTTAGGAACAAGCTTGTCTTCAAGGATAGTGTTAGAAAGGTTAGTGCTACATGGGAAGTGATTCCATTTGCAATTTTGTGGCCAATTCAGAATGTTAGGAACAAGCTTGTCTTCAAGGATACACAACCAAATTGGAATCTCATTCCAGAGCCTGTTAAAATGAGAGTGGCATTTTGGGTCAAGGACTAAGCAAAATTTAAGTATATCACCGTCCAAACTTCACGTTGCTTCTTTAAACATTTTATCCTGAAATACTTCTAATTCCTCACTTTTTAGATTTCACCATCTGTTTTTCAATTTTATACATTCTATAAAACAATATTTTTTCTACCTATCTTTAAGATGCTTCATTACAATTATTACTACATTTCTATGTCTATCTTTTCCAGTAGTATGGTAAATTTTATACACAAATTTCATTAACTTTTTCTTCTACATCATTATTACACTCTTACAATTTAGTTTCTTGTAAACATCCTATATTCTTTTCTTCTAATAATAATATTTACTAATTTCATAGTTTTACCTATTTGTGTTCGTATATTTGACATTGCTAATCTATACCTCCAATCCTAGACTAATTTTTTGAACCAAGCTAGTTTAGTAAAATACTAAGACCTTTGCCTTCTTGTTATTGCACTCGAGCGCTGACGCGGTGCCCCTTGTCCATTTTTTGAAACGCTTAAAGGAAGGAGCAATTCCTTACAAATAGGGCTACAAATGGATCGAGCTAAGCTTTGGGATGTTGGAGCTTGGCTTGTTGAAAATTTGTTGATCTCGAGTTCAAGCCTAGCTTCAGTGGAGCTTAAAAAATCGAACTCGAGCTCAACTCATCTAATATTTGCAAAACTCAAGCTCGGCTTGAGTTAACTCGATTATTTGAAAGAGCCGAGGTAAAGCTTGAGCTTTGAAAGAAAATTAAAACTTAAATTAACATGCAAATTTAGAGAATAAGAGAAAAATATGTGCAAAATGTAAGTAATGCTTATATTGCGATTAGTTTTATTTATCAAATATTTAAATATGCAAAAAATCCAAACATAAATACCAAAATAAATTAAATAAATGAAAATATATTATTAAAAATGAATATTAATTTATAAAACATTTGTGTTAATGAGCCTACACGAGGCAACCTTTGGTCTACTTGAGCTCAACTTGGTTAATAAATGAACTGAAAAATTTTGTTTGAACTCATTCATTTAGCAACCGAGCCATATTCAAAAGAGCTTTAAATGACCCAAGCTCGAGCTATTCATGAACTATTTGCTTCATTTGTAGCCCTACTTATAGGGAATGCCCTAGCACTTATTCACGTATTCATATTAAGCTTCATGCTAGTGAGGGATAAACAGGGATTTTCAAGCTACACAACCCTCTTTATCCAAACATGGGATAAAAATGAAACACTGAGCACGACACGTGGATTAATAAGTAGAGAAAGAACATTGATGAATATTCTTTTGCCTTTCATAGATAAGTTGTAAACATAAAACTACACAAATAAATTTATTTATCAAAAAAAAAAAAAAACCACCCAAATAAATAAAACCCACATAAGAATAGTTCCCAACCCAATATTTTTCTACTAACTTACCTTGTAAACCTTGAGATGGCTGATTCGACTTCATCCCCAGATGGAACGGAAAGTGGTATGCGGGAATTGGCTGGAATCTGAAAGTCAACCTCAGAAGAAGTTGAAGCTTCCATGGCTGTTTTAAAGATACAAAACCAAATATAATTAAGTTAAGAGGATGAAAATAATTGTTTTGGCTTACCTATGAATGAGGTAGAGCCTCACATTTATAATAAAACAATATTACAAAATAGGAAACGAACAAAATATGAAACGAAGATTAAAAAAGCATTAAATCTGTGATTGACATAATCATAGATTTTATACACACTACCACAATTACAATATCACTATTTCCTAATTCCAACACTACCATAATCAGTGTTTTTTAAGGCGAAAAGCGAACCGAGGCGACAAGGTCACCTAACGCCTAAGCGCGAGGCGACGAGGCGAGGCGAGGGCTTCATCGAAGCGAGGCGACCAGAAATGATATTTTTTAAAAATAAATGGTATAGACAAAAATATAAATATTTTCAAGAACCATCATGCAGTTATCATTCCAAATACTAAATATCCATAAACAAAAGAAAATATCCAACAAAGACAAATACAATCCACCAATCCAAAAGTTCTAAAAATCATCTTCAACATCAAGCAAATGAACTTCTTCTTCATTATCATTGGTTTCAGCATATCCCTCTGCATCTTCTTCCTCTCTCCCATCTGAAATTGACTCTTCCTCATCAATAAGTTGCAATCTAGGTCTACCTGCTGATTTTCAAGTTGAACAACCCCTTTCTATTGCCCTTGTTGATCTAGTTCTTTGACTACTTTCCTCAACTCCAGCAGCTCTAGCAACATCATCCCATGTCAAAGTATCATCCTCAAAGACAAGTTCCTTCTCCATCCTTCCAACCAACCACTCATTACTTTCATCAATATCCGTCAAGGCAATGGGATCAATAGTGTCACGGGAATTGTATCGACGTCTCAATGCTCTATTATACTTAACAAATACCAAATCATTCAGACGTTTTTGAGCAAACCTATTTCTCTTTTTGGTGTGAATCTGCAAAAATTCAAACCAAATAAAAATATTCAAATTTTTATCTAGGTATTAAATAAATTTATAGGTATTCATATTCACTATAGTTAAAAATAGGTACTCACATGTTCAAACACACTCCAATTCGGCTCACGTCCAGATGAGCTACAAGTTAGACTAAGAATTTTGATGGCGAATGTTTGCAAATTTGGCGTTTCAGATCCATATGCACTCCACCAATCAGCTGTTGATTATAACTAATTAATTAGAAAGAATATTTAAATTATAAAAAACTAACTAAAATTACTTAAGTATAAAATATAGATCACCTGGTGCCCTTGTAGTTCTTTGTCTAATGGCCAAAGCCATCCCAAAGAGACCATCAGATTTCTTATAGGTAGTCAACTCTGCGCAAACTTTATCTTGTGTCTCATTACTTGGGACCAACCTTTGTATGCATTTATATAGGCCTGACATGACTTCCTTATCTTTCTCAATATTCGGATTTGCGTAAAAATACTCTGGGTTTAAATAATACCCAGCTGCATGCAACGGCCTATGCAATTGAACATTCCATCTATTGTCAATTATTTCAAAAAACTCCTTGTACTTCTCTTCATTTCCATTAAATGATTTTGCAATCGCTTCTTTAGCCCTATCCATTGCCTCATAAATATATCCCATGGGAGGCTTTCTCTCACCATCAACCAATTGCAGTAGGCATTAATATGACTTGTGCGGTCTTTTTACCCTGTTGTTCCTTCGCCCATTTGCTTATGGTCCATTCCTCTGAAGTGAACATCTTCTTCAAGTTGGTTTGTTGTTGATGAATCCTTGATAAAGTTAGAAAAGCAGTTGCAAATCGAGTTTTTGCTGGCTTAATCAAATCCTTGCACTGGGTAAATTGCCTCATCACATTCAACAAACCAGAGCAGTTCACAATATAACCATGCACCGCAATTGCCTTTTCAAATGTCTTGTTGAAGTTAGGAATTTTGAAAATGTCCTCCAACATCAAGTCCAAGCAATGAGCTGCACATGGTGTCCAATACAAATGTAGCCGCTTTGCCTCCAAAAACTTCCCTATTACAAGTTTTTTTTTATGAAAAGGACAGTGTATCAGATACAGTATATGATTGTAGTGTATGAATGCTGTGAGCAGTAAATGATTGCAGTGTATGAATGCTCTGAGCAGTAAATGATTGCAGTATATGAATGCTGTGAGTAGTAAATGATTGCAGTATATGAATGTCGTGAGTAGTAAATGATTGTAGTATATGAAGTCCGTGAGTAGTATATGGGATGTAGTGTATCGGTGCCGTGAACGGTATATGAGTGCGGTGTATCAAATGCAGTATTGATAATGTAATGCATCAGATCAGTATGGAGCAGATTATAGAGGATTTTGGAACGGAGGTTAAAAGAACTTACTGGGATCCCATAAATGCTGAGCAGATCCAGGCTCATTTGCATCATCCCCATCAGAGAAGCTGACAGCTAGAGAGCCTGCTCGGTGTACTCTATGGATGCCTGTAAATGTGTTGAGATGATTAGTAATTCGCAATACGTAAACTGAAATGAATTGAATATGTGGAATGTAATGTATGGTACATACCGGGGTCGGGCCTCGTACTCCGACAAGCTCGTAGCTAGCTGGGGCAAGAGCGATGGGAATCTGATAAGTCTCTCCACCGCGTCACCGGTAGGTCACAGTAGTGGGCAGCTCCGGCCATCCTGCTCCTCGCCTTGCCCGGGAGCCTCTCCTGTCATGGGCCTGAGTCGCCTTAGATCTTCCGCTCGCTCTACTGCGGCTAGAGCTCTGTCCCTCCCACCTCTGCGAGTGCCGGTCAGAGGCGGCATGAGGTATGTCTGGATAAAGACAGTGTAGTCGCCGTGAAGCCTGAAGAGGTCGGCGTCCCAACCTATCGTGAAATTGGTCATCTCCTGCGGGGTGTACCTCTCTGTAATCCTTATGTACGTGTGAGGCGGCATCGGAACCACTGGCTCTGGTAAACCAAGGCTCTATTGCAGGAAGCGCTCCCCCAAGAACCACGCTCGATACACCGGGCCCTTAAGAAAAACCCGAAATCAAGACGTCTCCCAAGCACCGGCAAACTGATCTCTAACCCCAGTAGGCATCACTGCCCACGGCTGCCAGGTGATCTGCAAATAACGAATGTACAGGTTATTAGCTGCCATTAGAGATGCAATGTTAATCTGAAGAAGAATTGAAATGACTGAAAGGTTTGAACTACCTCTACTGCAGCTACAGTATCAAAATATCGGCAGAAGAATGAGAAAGACTCTCGGTCCTCCGCTAGCATCTCACGTCGTATCTGTGTGAATACGAGACCATGGGAGGTGTCTCCACCTCCGGCTCTGGGGCAAGCCTCGAGAAGTAAGCATATACCCATAGTTGTGGAATGTAATAGGGTAACAGTGAGTGTATGTCGAGCAAATGCAGATAAAGCAGGAATCAGATGATATGCAGTGCATTATGCAGTGTGAGCAGTGTACAAATGATGTAAAACAGTAGACAGTGTGTGCAATGTGCAGTGTACGAAGTACAGGTAATGTAAAGCGGAAATACAAAGTAGAAGGGCCACCTCCCAAGCCCTCCAATATCCTCCCAGTAGGTGCTCGCTCCGGTGGGAAGAGGAGCTCATGTATCCATTTAATGTGGCGAGGCCGGCGCCGCCCCAGTCATAGTAACGAACCTGGGACAAGTCCACCAAGGCGCTCAGAAGGTAGAGCCCGACGGTGTTCGCCAGGTCAGCGAAGAGAGTAGTGCCAAACAAGAACATGAGGAACCCCCGGGCGTAGTGCTCGGTCTCCTCGAGGGTCGTCGGTGTCTCTCCTCTAAAGTAGTCTGCAAACCATGAATACCGCACCATCCCTGGTCGGGACAGGGGTGGGTGAGTCCCCAGCAAGTAGATCTGACCAGCATCCCACTCGCCCATGTCGGTGTCGTAAGGAATCGGATGACCCCTAACCCCTATGCCGGTGAGCATAGAGAAGTCAAAGGGAGTCATCGTCATCTCCCCTGCTGTACAGAAATAGAAGGAATCTGTGGTATCCCACCCCCTCTCTACTAAAGCGCCTAGAAGAGGTCGGCTGGCAGTGAGACGTGATAGTCCCATGCAGAATGCGCCGAAACTAGCCTCATCGACGATATGACAGACGGCGTCGGGCAGCTCCATGTACCAGCCCCGTGCAGCAATAGTCCCGTAGCCTCAGAAGGCATTGGAATCTCCCTCTGAGTAAGGTAAACAAATGCAAGGCAGTGTAAGAAATGCAGTGCAAGGGTATGTTCAAGATAAACAGATGCAAGGCAGTATAAGAGAATATAGTGCACATGCGTGTTTGGGTTTGAATAGCTGAAGAGCAGTATGAATACGGTCTACATTGCTGAAAGTAGAGAGGAAGTGTATACCTCAAAGGCACTGTGGGATAAGTGTGACTCTGGCTCACATAGCAAGAGGTCCTCCAGTGCACCTCACGCAAACCCCTTGAACTGGCGAATGCCATCGAGAGGCAGCACATGTACCTCCGGATGGTACGTCGCAGGGTTGAACAGTCGAATGCTGAGCGGCAATGGCTCAAACTCGGGGTCCATCTCCATCCCCGGGGGAGCTTCGCCTTGTGGGATGTCGTCCGCCATCTCGAAGAAGGATGGGAAAATGGTCGAAAATGAGGAAAATGGGTAGAAAGGCCAAAAGTCAACAAAAAGTCAACTCCGTGGGTTGAAAAATGAAAGAAAATGTCAAGGCTTGGAAAAGGGGCACGAAAATCGAGGGTGACTCGGGAGAAACAAACCCCAAATGGTGGAAATCAAGAAAGAGACACCGAAAACACTTTTTGATCGGTTCAAAATGTTCAAAACTAAGAGGGTTTTGCGATTCAGACGTTTATGGAATGCTTGAAAATGCATAGAAAACGTGGGTTGGAAGGGGGAAATGGTCTAGAATGAGAGGGAAAGTGTTTTTCGGCCTTAAGAAAGTGAAGAAATAGGGTTTAGCACCCTATACTTAAAGGCCCGTGGCAAAATGGCAAAATTACCCTGAATCTGCCATTCATGGCCGATCGGCCAAATTTTTGGCCGACCGGCCAAGTTGTTGGCCGATGGACTTGTTTTGTGGCCGATTGGTGGCCGATGGCTCCCTCTGGTGGCTGATGGATCTCCAATGCTCTTCTTTGGGATTGTTTGGATGAATTGTGCCCTTATCTCCCAAGAAAGTTCAAGCAAATACACCTTTGAGCTCAAGTGGTGTTTATGGAAGCTCCGAACTGTATTTCCAGTGCGTGGCACTCAATACGAACAAAGTGTATCCTTTTTTGTATCCTTTTGTATACCGCAAGAGCGATGAATCACCTTGGAATATGTTGCGTCAATGCATTTTGTCATGTATGCGAGACTTACGTTGTTATGCAGATCACTCTTGCATTGAATGTGCACTTCTTGTTTGCATAGAATACACATACAGCATTGTGTCACATTGTACGGGCTCTTTCAACTCGCATAGAAGTTGTCCATACCAGTTGCATTCTCACCTTGCATAGAATATGCATCTCAATGTTGCATGGAGCATGCATTCGCCATGTTTGCATAGAATATGCATTTCTCGCATCCGTGTGGAACATGCATTTGGTATCATGCATCGAACATGCATTGTATTGCATTGTACCTGTAAAGTTTCTTTCTTATGCAGGCACGATATTTTATGTATGGTTCATTTGAAGTTGGTGCAACCAGGTGATATTGGATGTGCGGTTTATTCAGAGAAGTTCCTTTTAAGATTGTTCATCTTTGTGTATCTATCGCACATGTTCATCTTTGTGTATCTATCACACATGTTCATCTTTGTGTATCTATCGCACATGTTCAACTTTGTGTGTCTATCGCACATGTTCAACTTTGTGTGTCTATCGCACATGTTCACTTTGTGTATCTATCACACAAGTTCATCTTTGTGTATCTATCGCACATGTTCATTTTGTGTATCTAGCACACATGTTCATCTTTGTGTATCTATCGCACATGTTCACTTTGTGCATCCATCGCACGTCTTCACTCTGTGTATCTATCGCATTTAACCTCATATGCCTTGGGCGTTGTTGTTCTTTCTCCTCGCGCGCGCGGCAGGTTAGACCTTCTTTGGTTAAGAGCATTTGGCATATGTTCCAACGCTTATACCACTCATTTTCCTTTCGCGTGCAACACGTCAGAATCTCGTCTGAGACTTCGGGTATTCCCGGTAGTCGCTTTTAGCCTTTCTCGCGTGAGGCGTAGTTAAGCTTGCATATTTTTCTTACATCATTTCTGCATGAACTGTAGTTCGGTTTGTAGCTCCCACGCGTAGCGTGTTTGCTTACGAGTTTGCTGTAGCATTTCTTTGCATAACATTTGCATCTAGATGTTTCATTACAGCCCTCTTTGCATAATCATGAGTTATGTTCTGCATTGTGCATGTCACTTGCATTGTGCCACTGCCTGTGGGCGCATCTATTTTGTTATCTTGTCTGTTTGTCTAAGTCTTCAGCCTTGTCAAAAACGGGTCGTCTCTGGGCTTTGACATTCACTCCCGTCATTTCATGACTTTCGAGTTCTATCAAAGAGGGGCAACTGTAGACACCCTATTTTTGATCGCCCTCAAGACTTGGATGTCATTGTTTGAACACTCGATGATCATCCATGTTCATGTTCATTTTGAGTTCCTGAAGGTCTTGGCTGTGCGCCTTGCCTTGGAGCCTCTCAACTTGTCTGTTTTGTGCTTGGTTGTGGACCAAGGGCTTGTAGCATTGCTTCTGGGGGAAGAAGGTGGCCTCTCGGCCAGCCCTAGAACCCATCGGCCATGGATTGTGTCCATCGGCCATCAGTGGTGGCCGGTCGGCTACACTGATGGCCGATCAGCCTCATTAATGGCCGGTCGGCCAGTAATGGTGGTCGGCAGCTATTTTTCTGCTTTTTCAGATATTTTATGTGCCAGCTGTTGCATACTGAAGCCATCCTTCATACACATGTATGGAGGGAAGGAAACAAGCTTTTAGCTTGTCAAGGAAGCTTTGGCTTGCATTTTCTATATAAGGGGAGGTCCCTCCCCCTTTAGAGTGGTTCAAAATTTTGAAAGAGTAAAATCTTACTCTCCCTCTCTAGAATTCTCTCTCTCTCTCTCTCTCTCTCTCTATATATATATATATATATATATTGTGCTTGAAAGTGTATTTTCTTCACATATTTGCACTAGAACACCTAGTCAAACACCATTACCTTGTTGCTGAGGTGCTTGAGGGTCCTATTTGGGCTGTTGAAGGTTGGTTTTTGGCTCAGAAGTTACTGTCTTGCTACTGTTCTTCAAGGATAAGCTTCTTTCCCTTTTAAGCTTGTTTTTGTATACTAGTTTAGGCCACCTTTGCATGCTATTTGGCCTAGTTGTCAACTACAAAAACCCCTATTTTTAAGTGTTAAAACTGTTGGTTTGAGTCCTTGTTGGAGTTAGGGGTGGTCCACCCTCTTTCATTGCTTATTTGCTAAGTTCTTTGCCATCTTTTAAAGCCTTTAAAACAATCTTTTCTTGGCCTTAAAACCACTGAATTCCAAAGGAATTTCAGTGGTGAAAAGGTGGTTTTGAGGTCCAAAATAAGAAGGGTGGTCCCCCCTCTTCAACTCTTGCTGACATGTGTTGATGGCCTACAAAGTGAGCATGCTTTTTTACCCTTTTGAAGCTTGGTTTAGGCATGTGTTTGCCACTGATTTTCCATGTTATAACTCTGTTTTTGGCTGGTTTGGTCACCTCTCACATGCTTCTTGCACTTGTAGTGTAATCTTGCTTACTAGCCTAGCATGTGTGATGATTTAGCCTATCATTCTACCATGAGTTAGCTTGATTTCAGCATGCTTTTGGCTCTGATTTAGCATGCTTGAGGACTGTTTTGAGTGGTCTTGGTCTCTTGAGCCTTGCTTTGTATTGCCACAATGAAGGTAGCTTCACTAGTTATGAGTTTCAAAGTCCCTAGCATGCTTTGCTTGAGTTGTTTTCATGCCTTAGCCTCATTTCTCACATGATTTCAGTGTATATGGCATGGTCATATTCTCACATATTCCACTCTTTCATAGCTTTTGTGAGTTGTGCCTTATGTCTTATTTGTGAGTCAACGTGCGAGCATGTTTCTCTTGCTTTTTGTGCCTAAGTTTCAGCATGATTAGGACAATAATTTGGCATGATGTAGCTCTATTTTGAGCTGGTTTGATCATTTGAGCATTGTATTGCATGTCTCTAGTATTGTGTCCTTCACTAGTTTCATTGTATTTGGCTCTTAACATGTTATACATGAAGTGTTTGCATGTTGCTTGCATTGCTTGTGTTTGGATAGGACGTTAATCCAAACGCAAGAAATGTGAGATGTTTCATACTTGCAGTGATGAAATGTGTCATATTTCTGAGTCGCCATCCCCCTTGATTACGCATGATAGGGTGGAGGCCTTTCGAGTCTTATGTGCGCATTCACTAAGCTTGTACAAGCTTGGTCCTTTGGCTACCATGCATCAAAAATGATTGGTTGATAGCTTGAGAGCCAAGTGCCACACTCCTTTGAGCTTGAGACATGATAAGGGGGGTGGCAGTATGCACATTTCCTTGCAAATACATTGCCATGCCCCTGTTTGCTCTCTGTTGCAGCAGAAAGAGGAAATGCAGGGAATCAGTGGCCGACCAGCCACAAGTGCTAGCCGACCGGCCACCATTTTTGGCCGATGATCACCAACCATGGCCGATCTGCCATTAGTGTGTTCTTGAGGTCAAATAGAAGCAATCTGGAGGTCGGCACAATTTTCTGAGGTTCAAAGATGTACAAATAGAGGCATTTAGAGGCAAAGTAGTGGATTTTCAGGGCGAAGCCAACCCAGCATGCATATCCCCCTCGCTTCTCGAGGCCATTCATCTGAATTGTTTAGCTACTTAGTTCAGTAGCTTAATTGTTTCGTAATTAATTAGCTTAGTGTAGCTAGTTATTCAATTCGGTTTTGTAATAATTAATTAGCTAGAATAGTTAATTAGTTGATTTGTAGTAAGTAGCTTATCTTAGCTTAGATTAGCTTAGCTTATTTATTCGGACCCTCCTTCGAGAGGACGCAATGTTGTAAAAAGGGTGCATGTGTGTGCATGTCTTCCAATCCTGTGTCTTTCTCCCTTTTACTTATCAGCTTTTGTTGGTTAGTTGTAGGGCATATTTCGATTAGCATACCTTATGTTTGCATGCGTGCATCATTCATTTGTCTTGCATGCACTGGGCTCGACTTATCATACAAACTGCATTGTATTTCAATACATATTTGAATACGTGTTTCAAAGCATGTTATCAAATTGTTGCATTTCATATGCCATCTTAGATAGCCGAGCCTATTCAGTTGCATTTTGCATGTGTTGCATTAGACATTTTAACATAGTTAAGATCATGCATGATTTCTAACTAGTTTTCTGTTTTGGCTCGGAGTACACTGTAAGTGTTTACGCTTTAGCATCCTTGTATGAGTGCGAATGTTGCCATGATAGCACACTTGCCTTGAGGCTATTTGCTTATATGCTAAACTGCTTGAATGCCTGTGGATGAAGGCTTGATTGCCTGAATTAGGACAATTCATCAAATGCGAGTTTTAAGCCCACTTTGCAAAGTGGCAAAATCATGTTTTCAAGCCCACTTGAGAGTGAAAAATCCGCGCTTTAGCATACTTGCGAGTAGCACTTTCAAACCATTTTTGAAAAACAAACATGAGTTGTTTTGTTCCGATTCTCGTGATTGAGTCTATACTTGTATGCTGTGCGGATCACATAGTAAAGTTAGATTAATAGCCGGAATAAGAACACATGTGTTTTTAAAACAACATATCATGCTTAGTAGAGGCCGATCCTTTGATCGGGCGAGCGGGGGTGCTCATTTCAGGACCTTCCCCTCTTGTACCCAAGTTCCCGAGCTGAGGCAACTTTGGTGATGACGGACACATGGCCTTTGGCACGAGTCAGAGTTTCCTAAATTTCTCAAAATAAAATATTTAGGTGGCGACTCTGTAATCTGGCAAAGTAGTCCATGTATGGCTCTTTTTCATTCAAAATTGATTTTCCAAAACCAATTGCCAGATTTGGACCCTTTGGTGTTTATCAGTCTCACATTGCACTTTGTGAGATTAGATTCAGAACCGTGACAGGAGTCCGAACTGTAGTAAGACCAAATTCGCGCCCTCTCCGAAAGGGGGGGCGCGCGAAGAAAGTCGGGTCTACACCTTTCGTCACCACAAGTTCCGGTGCAAATCTAGAGAGGCTAGTAAAAGCAGCCACAAACTCCGCTATAGGTGTGTTCACCTGCTTGAGCTTCAAGAATTGATCTCTCAACTTCTCTTTTGCAATGGGAGACAAAAACTTATGTTGGAAGGCATTGATAAAGGCCTCCCAAATCACTCCAATGCGCCCTCGCGCATACTTTCACCATTGACCCGCATCTCCTTTTAGCTGGAAGGATGCCATGGTTACCCTGAAACTATTATCCTCGATGCCAAGAATCTTGAACGTCTTCAACATTTGCTTAAGCCACTCATCCGCCTTTAGTGGCACTTTTGGATTTTTCAAGAACTCATCTGGATTTGACTGGAAGAACTCCATTTTCAGAAAAGACAGCCCTATATCAGTAACATGGGCCTGGACTTGACTTTCAGCTCTGAGAATGTCCATAGATTCCCACAAAGCTTTAGCCATTTTGCGGACCAAAGTGCCACTGGCTTGTTGACCTGCTAGTTTGGTCGTTGGCCGGGCCAACTCCCTCCTCTTGCGCCGGAATATCATCTGGTAACAACACTTCCTACCGCCTAGGCCTACCAGGTCTACCACCACCACGTCCACATCTTGACAGCCTAATAAAGGTAACACAATAGATTAGCACATTTACAAATATGCCGAAGCTAATTCACTCACGTCTTAGTACGGTGGACAACAATTAATTCACTTCACATAAGCACCTAATCACAAAAATATGAACGAACTTCCTTTCTAGATAGTGACTGTCCCGTGACATTGCCAGAGTTCCAATTAGAAATAGTAGTGATCAAGTGCTTTTCTAACCGGACTTTTAGAAACTCGTAGGCCCAATCAATATCTGAGAAATTAAATCACATACTCATATAGTCACATAAGCATGTTATCACATAGCATACCAGGTCTACTTCTAATATCATCTAGCGAGATAACCCATTGTGGTAAAAACCACATCCCACGATGCCAAGTATTCAAACCTGGTTGCTTTGATACCGAGTTTTAACACCCTGAAATAATAACAATGACCCATCTTATAATACACCGCCTTACCAATGATCAGTAACCTCATATTTTATACTCCATTTATAATCTTGATTCATACAAAAGATGACATATGCGTATATACATTTATAAATCCTAAATTTTGAATCTATAGCATATGACATGGATGCATGAATTAAAATACAAGAAAAACCAAGTAATTATATGCCCTAATGGCTACATATTTCCAAGTCGATGTTGGGTACATCAAAATGAGTTCAACTTAATACAATTAAAGCCTAAGACTTGTACAAAAATAACTACATCAAATAACAAAATAAAGCCCTTGGCTTCAAGTCCTCCCAAGCTATGTCCTTGGTAGAGGCATACCATCAACACCTGAAAGTTGTTTTCTACATAGGGTGAGCCAAAGCCCAATAGAGATACTTTAACACAATATATGAATCTTAACGAAGTCATAAGGTGAATGCATATGCATGCCATTTGTCAAACGTTTCACATTTCCATCTCAAAACAATGCAATGCCAGATTATATATCAATTCATGAAAAATAACCTTTTTACAACAGAAAAAAGGGTAGTGGATACAAAACATTGGGAATCTCTAAGTACGCATCTACTAGTAGGCTATACAAGCACTATCAAAGCCATTTTACCAGTACTAACCGGAAGGATCAGCATTTAACCGTGCGGGTTTCTGGATTTTTACCAAGGACACACAGGCCAACATAATAACCACAACCACACCCCCTAACCAAATTCACCAAGGCATTCACCTATTTTTCTCAAAATAATACATTTTCAATGCTTAAGTATGAAATGATGCTTAATGCAAGATGTATGAGTAATTAGTTTCAATTCACCCAATCCTCATGCAATTTCTGCAACAATCAAAGCTATCCTCCACCGATAGCCCAAAACAGATATTTCTATACAACAAATAATTTCCAACAAAAGATATAATCTCATCATTTTTGAAATGGGAGTGATATTACATGTCCAACTCCACCATCATCATTAACATATACATTGTTTCATTCTTATAAAGCCCAACTTCATTTTCTATTTTCTTTCACAAACCAATGTCCATAATTTTAGAACAAAATCCCCTTTACTTACAAAATCAATTATAAGTAAAGAAATCTACCATTTCAACATATCTCAACCATTAGCACATCTCCACAACCTTTCCCAAGAACTCATTTGAAAACCCTCTTTTAAATTTTAAAACCAAACCCTAGGTTTAGCCTAAAATCTCCAAATCACTGATTCTTCCAATAGACATATAACTAAGGTAAAAATAATACCAAAGGTTGAAGAAATCCCTACCTCAAGAATGGAAGACAAGAGAGAGCAAGGGTTGAAGTTTGGCGGAGCCGAAAATGATAACTGCTCCAATTAAAATGAAGCTCTCGACGTGCTCTACATTTTTCTCCAAAGGGCTACGGTCAAGAAATCAATAGATTGAAAGTATTTGGGGCTTGAATGTAAGAACTAGAGAGAGAGTGTGTGAAGATCTAGGGTTTTGAAATATTTAGAGAGAAAGAGGAATGAAAAAGTGACTAAGAAAACCCTTTTCGCGAACTGATATACGTGCAGACCGATCGAACGACTAAAACACTGCTCGAGTGTCAGACACAATAAGTGACACCGCTCGAGTGACCAAAAACACTGCTCAAGAGCACAATGACCCCCTCCAAGAAGTTTAGACCCGCAAAAGACCACTCAAGCTCAGATACCACACTTTCAGAAGTTTTACAAACTATAAAAGACCACTCAAGCGCAAGAAATACTACTTGAGTGAACAAGCAAAAATCTGGACAACAACTCTTTTGAAACACTAACTCCCAACCTGTTTCAAACATAACTAAACTCCCAAATAACCAAATTCAACTAGCAACAAGATGAAAATGAAATGAACAATAGTTAATGACATGGATTTTCGGATTCAAAAGCAAGAAATGAGTCGGGTCAAAAATGGAATCGTTATAGGTGGATTTTCTATAGATTTGCCAGAGTTGGACTCTCATTCTATTTCACATTACACTCATGGAACTAGATTGAGGGCTCAAACTATCGGGCGCAGTTGGACCTCTACCCAGTCTGGGATATCTTACACCCACTAGAGTCTCCAATTGCGCCACTCATTCCTTTACAATGTCAATACCAGACACCATTTTCAACAAATTGTTCTCTAATACCAATTGTCATGGGGTCATTTTTTACACTCAAATTTAGCCTACGATGGCACTAAGTTTCAACACAGTTCGTCTCAGTCAATTAACCAACACTCACACACAATATGAAATTTAAGACAAGTAAGATAGAATGCACAACACAACCATGTTTACAGGTAAACACCCAACCTTTATATTGCACCAACAATACAAAGGATAACCAATGACACTCTACTACTTGATGATTTTTTAAGTAACAATGGCATGCCTATAAATAGACTACAATCAGATTTTCGAAATTCAAACATATAGTGGCTTGGGTTAAGACTCTACCCTTCTATATTTTTTGATCTGGGATCTGGTACTCATTGTTATTGTTTATACTCCTTGTTGCCTTGTTGTTGTTTGGGATTGGATGTTTGGAGTTGTTGGCCGTGTTTTGAACAGGTTGAGAGTTAGTGTTCCAAGGAAATTTCTATTTATTTGTTGTTGAGTTCGCTTGAGCGGTCATTCTTTCCTTCGAGTGGTCTTTCATTACTTCTAGAATTTGTGTTGCAGGTTTGAACTTCTGAGAGTGGGGTGTTCTTCGCTCTAGCCTTGTTTGGTAGCTTGAGCGGTATTTTGTGTCTGACACTCGAGCAGTATTTCTTTCGTTCGAGTGGTCTCTTTATAGGTTTGAGATTTTGAGATCGCTTGAGTGATGGTTTGGTAGCTCGAGCGGTGTTATGTGTCTGATGCTTGAGCAGTGTTTTAGTCGCTCGAGCGGTTTGTGTGTATATTAGTACGAGGAAAAGAGCTTTTCTTTCACTTTTTGATTCCTCTCTCTCTAAAAGCTCTCTACCTGAAATTTCTTTCTCTCCATCTCTAAAATATCACATAAACCTTCCCATACACCCAAATCCTTGAATCTTATGACCTTGGTGCTTTGAGAGAAAAGGTAGAAAGAGAAGAGATGGTCATTTTGATCAGAAAAAGTTTAGGATCCGACTCTGTAGATTTTAGGGTTGTCTTTCCTCTATTTTTCTTGTTTGAGTGTAGACACCCCATTTTTGACCGCCTTAAGACTTGGGCGCTACTGATGGTTTACTTGGTGGTGAAAGTTGTGCAGTGCAAGGGTTCGATTTCTTCGACAAGGAAAGGAGAGTCAAATCCCAACCTTACACCCTATCTTGGACCAAAACTATTTTGAATGATTTTTTTAGATCTTAAAACCCTCTCTTTCAAAATATTTTTGAAAAGAAATTCCTACGATGTTCCGACGCTCACATTTTGTTAAATGTCGCGCTTTTCGATAAACCGAGCAAGGACAAAGTGGAAATGAATGAAAGAGAGGTGAACTCTTTGCAAAAATATTCAAAACATCTTGCTTAAGGGTTTGGAGTTGAATAAAAGAGGAGAGGAGACAGCAAAACTAGCTAAGGAGCAGTTAGACATGAATCCGAGACGACCAAAACTGAGCAGTCTTCACTAAAAGAGGGATATCTCTCAGCACAATTGGAATTTTGATGTGAGGCTGCCACCATTGGAAAGCTTACTTCCAGGGATTCAAGTTGGACATAATAATGACCTGAAAAGGAGTCCATATGAGGGAGATATACCCATTTGAAGTTTGACTTGCAGAGCAGATTTTTGCTGTCGGCCAGTTGAGGTAGCCGGCCGACCGGCCAGTTGAAGTGGCCAGCCGGCCACTTATGTCCAGAAAACCCAGAATTTGTAGATCTTTCTTGTCCAGCTATCCTACATTGCTCCAGATATTTCCAAACTCAGATATTTCGACCAAAGCTCCATTTTTGCTATATATGGAGCCATATCACTCATTTTGGAGGGGTTAGAACAAGGTTGGCAATTTGGGAGCTTCTCACACTAAAATCCTCTCTCTCTAGAAGATTTGTGAGCAAATTCTCCCCTCTCTCTAGAATTCTCTCTCTGTCCTCTTGTTTTAGGCTTAAAAGTGAGAATTCCCTACATATTTGCATACATTTCCTTAACCAAAGTTGATCATCTTTGGGCTGAGGTAGCTTGGGACTTTGTTTGAGCTCCAAAAGGTGGTTTTAGCTCAGAATTTGGGGCTGTTCTTGCGCTGTGCTTCAACAGTGAGCATCTCTCTCTTTTAAGCTTATTTTTGTACACAATCTTGGCCACCTTTGCATGCTGGTTTTGGCCTAGTTGTCAACTACAAAAACCTCTGTTTTTCAGTGTTTAAAATGGTGTTTTGAGGCCTCTTTGAAGTTAGGGGTGGTCCACCTTCCTTTGTTGCTTATTTGGTAGGTGTTGAGCCATCTTTTAAAGCATTTCAAACAACCTTTTTTTGGCCCTTTAACCAATGAATTCCAAAGGAATTTCAGTGGTAGAAAACTTGTTTTAAGGTCCCAAATAGGAGGGGGTGGCCTCCCCTTCTTGTCTCTCCATGCTATGCCTAGTTAGCCTTGCAAAGCAACATGTTTTTGTGACTTGTCTTAGCTTAGTTTGAGCATGTTTTTGGTTATATTTTAACATGTTTAAACTCTATTTTTGGCTGGTTTGGCCACACACTGCTTGCATTTTGCACTTGTAGTGTAAACTTGCTCACTAGCCTAGTGTACTTGATGGTTTAGCCTATTAATCCAGCATGTGTATGCTCCACTCTAGCATGTTTTTGGCTCTGATTTAGCATGCTTTGGGACTGTTTTGAGTGGCCTTGGCCTTTTGAGGCTTGCTTTGTATAGCTATAGTGCAAGTGCCTTAACTAGCTTTGAGTTTTAGGGCCTCTAGCATGCTTTGCTTGCGATGTTTGCATGTTTTGGCATCATTTAGCATGTAATTTCAGAGCATATTCCTCTCTCATACTCTCACATCTATCACTTTTTAAGTGCACTTGAGGGTTGCGCTTTATGCCTTGCTTGCGAGCCAATTTGTGTGCATGTTTGCCTAGTCTTTTGAACTTCAATTCCAGCATGTTTAGGCCACTGTTTTGGCATGTTTTAGGTCTGTCCATAGCTTGTTTGGTTGTTTGAGCTTGATATTGCATGCTTCTAGTGTAATGCACTTCACTAGCTTTGGTGTTTTTGGCCCTTTAGCATGCCTTGCATGCACTGCTTGCATGATTTAGAGTCTTTTGCATGCCATTTCAGTGCTAAAATTTCTGCAATCTTCCTTCATGCTTCACTCTTTCATTTTCTTTGAAAGTGGTCTTAAGCCTCTTGTTGGCTTGAGCATGGAATCGAGGCTCTCATGCCTAATGGTTTTAGCTTTCTTCTGAGAGTTTCTACTAACCAAAAGCATGAGGCTTCTTCCATGCTTAAGGTGCTTGTGGTTTAGGCCATCTTTCCCATTAGAGGACAATCACATTGAACTTAACCAGTTAATGGACTAATTGGTAAGTTAAAATGAGTAAACAAGAAATGGACAAAGTAAAACGTGCAAGATAAGCATGTTGTTTGCATTGCATTGTGTTTGGATCGGACGTTAATCCAAACACAAGAAATGCGGGACATTTCATACTCAAAGTGATGAAACGTGTCACATTTCTTGGTCGCCAACCCTCTTGATCATGCATGATAGAGGTGGAGGCTCTTTGTGTTGTTTGTGCATTCACTAAGCTTGTACAAGCTTGGTCCTTTGGCCATCATGCATTGAGATGCTTGATTGGTGGCTTGAGAGCTAAGTACCACACTCCTTTGAGCTTAAGACATGATAAGGAGGGTGGTAGTACACACATTTCTAGCCAAATACATTGCCTTGGCTTTATTGCTCTCTGTTGCAGCAAAGGCAGGATTCTGGAAGGAAAAGTGGCCGGTCGGCCACTTGCACTAGCCTGCCGACCACTTGTACTGGCCGGTTAGCTAGTTGAAATAGCCTACCGACCAGTTGAGGTGGCCGGCCGACCACCTTCAGGAGAATTGTTCAAAATGTTCCTGTGTTGGGGCTGATGCAACCTGGAAGTGTGTATGATGTTCTGAGATCACTGCGAGTGCAAACAGAGGCAACTCATGGCAAGTCAATGCATTTCCGGGCAAGAGCATGCATGTCTCCCTCCCCTCGAGGCCATTTTAACTGCTTTGCTTAGCTAGTTAATTTACTGATTTTGTAATTAATTAGTTAATGTGCTTAGTTGATTAATTCTTTTTGTAATATTTAGCTAACTTAGAATAGTTAGTTAATTTCAAGTCTTGTGTTGTAATAATTAATTAGCTTAGCATAGTTAATTAGTTGATTTGTAATAAGTAGCTTAGTTTAGATTAGCTTAGCTTGTTTATTCGGACCCTCCTTTGCGAGGGCGTATTGTTGTAATAAGGGTGCGTGTGTATGTGCATGTCTTCCAACCCCCACTTCTTTCTCCCTTTTACTTATCAGCTTTCGATGGTTAGTTTAGGGCATATTTCGATTAGGATACCTTATGCTTGCATGCGTGCATCACTCATTCGTCTTACATGCACCGAGCTCGACGTATTATTCAAACTGTATTGTATTTTAATTTCTATTTGAATACATGTATCAAGTGTTGCATTCATATGCCATATTAGATAGCCGAGCCTATTTATTTTCATTTTGCATGTGTTGCATTAGGCATTTTGTATAGTTAGGAGCATGCATTGTGTTCTAACTAGTTTCCTGTTTTGACTTGGAGTACACTGTAAGTGTTTACGCTTTAGTATGCTTGCATGAGTATGAGTGTTTCCATGACAGTATGCTTGCCATGAGGCTACTTGCTTAAATGATTAACTGTATGAATGCCTATGGATGAAGGCTTTATTGCTTGAATTGGGACAATTCATCAAATGTGCGTTTTAAGCCCACTTTGCGGAGTGGCAAAATCATCATGTTTTCAAGCCCACTTGAGGGTGGCAAATCCGCACTTCAGCCTACTTGCGAGTAGCACTTTCAAACTATTTTCGAACAACAAACATGAGTTGAGTTGTTCCAAATTGAGTGATTTAGTCTATACTTGTATGCTGCGCGCATCACGTAGTAAGTTAGCTAAATAACTGGAATAAGAACACATGCGTTTTTAAAACAACATATCATGAGTAGTAGAGGCCGATCCTTTGTTCGGGCGAGCGGGGGTGCTCATTTTAGGACATTTCCCTCTTGTACCCAAGTTCCCGAGCCGAGACAACTTTGGTGATGACGGACATGTGGCCTTTGACACAAGTCAGGGTTTCCAAAATTTTCCAAAAACAAAATATTTAGGTGGCGACTCTGAAATCTGGCAAAGCAATCCATGATTGGCGCTTTTTGATTAAAATCGATTTTCCAAAACGATTTGCCGGATTTGGACTCTTTGGTGATTTATCAGTCTTACATTGCACTTTGTGAGATTAGATTCAGAACTGTGACAGGAGTCCAAACTGTAGTAGCTAGAGCCCAATTCACGCCTCCTCCGAAAAGGGGGGGCGCGCGGAGAGAGTTCGGGCAGTCTACATTGAAGTAGGGATTTCTTTAACCTCTTGTATAATTTTTAGCCTTGTTATGTGTTCCTTGAAAGAGTGGTGATTTGGGAGCTGTGGGTTTGATTTGGATTGGTTTTGGGAGTACAAAAAAAGGGGTTTTCAAATGCGTTTATGAGAAATGTTGTGGAGATGGTTATATTGATATAATAAAAAAAAATAAAAAATAAAAAAACTCTTCTTTAAATGTATTTTTGAAAGGAATAGATGTTTTGTTGGAAATCTTGGAAATCATTGGTTTTGAACTAAAGAAGAAGGGGAAAAAAAGAAAAAAGGAAAAGATGTTGAGCTTTTGAAATGATAATATGGATATATTAGTTGACAGTGAGAGTGGAGTTGAATCTATATTATCACTCCTATATTAATGTTATGAAATTATATCTATTGTTTGGAGATTTATCTTTTGTATAGAGATATCTGTTTTGGGCTATCGGTAGAGGATAGCTTTGATTGCTGTAGAAATTGCATGAGAATTAGGTTAATTGAAACCAATTACTTATACATCTTGCATTGAACTTTATTTCATATTTATACATTGAAAATATACCGTTTTGAGCAAAAATGGTAAATACATTGGTGAATCTGGTTGGGGGATGTGGTTGTGGTATTATCTATATTGGTTTGTGTCCTTAGTGAAAGTCTAGAAATCCGCGCGGTTGGATGTCAATCCTTCCTGTTAGTACCGGTAAAATGGCTTTGGTAGTGCTTGTATAGCCTGTTGGCAGACACGTACTTAGAGATTTCTAGTGTTGTGTATCATCTGCCCTGTTTTTTTGTTTTAAAAAATATTGTTTTACGAATTGATTTATAATCATGATATTGCATTGCTCTGAAAAAGAAAAGTGTAACGTTTTGGAAAATGTCATTCATATGCATTCGCCATATGACTTTGTTAAGCGTTATATATAATGTGTTAAGATATTCTCTACTGGGCATTAGCTCACCCTATGTGGAAACCAACTTTTAGGTGCTAATGGTATGCCTCTGCCAAGGACTTAGCTTGAGAGGATCTTGGAGCTAAAGGCTTAATCGGGGGTTTTTTTTTTTTTTATTGTAAATATCTTTTGTACAAGTCTTGGGCTTTTTATTGGTTTTGGGGCTTGACCCACTTTTATTGTAACCAAGCATCGCATTGGAAATATGTAACCATTAGGGCAAGAACTTCTTTTTTCTTCTTTGGTTACATATGCATATCTGTCACATGCTATAGATTCATAGCTTAGGGTTAATGAATGTATTAATGCATGTGATGTCATCTTTGTATTACATTAAAGAAATGAATGAAAGAGAGAATGTTTTGGAAATATTGTTTTAACAAATGATTGAATCTGATGAGCATATGTATTTATCTATCTCTATTGTTTGGGGGCGTTACAAAATAGGCAACAACATACGAGGGAAAGATGCCACATAGCATGGCAGATGACACTCCTAACTACCAAAGGGTTAAGACAGATTTGAAATAGGCCAGCAGTTGTAACAACCACCAATTGCCCTTACAATTCAGCTTCGCTTGTCCTTTGCCAACATGTCTTGGTCTTGCATAACGGCCCCTATAATTATGCTTCATTGTCCATGCCTTAGACAAATTCAAACTACCCTTGTTACCAGCCAAATAGAGTCCTGAGTGCCATCTGTTGGTCTTGTTCAAGCCCATGTCAAGCCATCTAATTGTTTGAAACGCCCAAGTGTGCTGCAGCCTAACATTCAGGTCATAATAATGCCATGTTGCCCACACTTGACCAAGGGTTAAGTGCCGCCGCCGAACGATACAACTCTTTTCCCACCTCGTCACATCTGCATACCTCCATCATGTCTTGGTTCAGGTCTGACATAGGTGCAAGAAGCCATCAAACGTTAGCCATCAGGCTTCCAAACTCACGATGCTAAAAGCTAGTCATTTAGTGCACTCGGGGGGAGAAAAGAGCACCAAGGCTCGCCCTGAGGTAACGTTGTAAGGCGCCACCTCAGACCTTCAAATTCTGTCTAAAAATAGAACTCTCAAATAATTTAGTTATTATGTTCATTTTGGTTCATTGAAAAAAAACTGGAATGAAATAATCATTCCATCATAATATTCATTTTCACATTTAATGTACTAAAAAAGTGATTAAAAAATATTATTAATAGAATTATCATTTACCATTGTGAAAAAATAGTCATTCTATAGTGAGGCTAAGGAATAACTATTCCATTCCATTCAATTACATCCCAATGAACCAAACATTACGGGGTTGTTCAGTAACGTTTCTACTTATAATTATTGAATTTGTAAAAACTATAAATAAAAATTCATTTGGTTTTCTGTCTATTTTCAAAAAATTGTGAACAATTTACAATTTTTTTTATAAATTCAAAAAAGTTAGGTTCACTTGTTTAATTTTTTTTTTTCTTTCATTTCTTTCTCTTTCTCCCACCTTTTTAGACTACTACACATTGCATATCACAATCAGTTGTCATCGTCGATGACCTCTTTTGCCAACCAACTCTAGCCACCACCTCCCTTAGTCGCCAATCACCTCCCATCGGCGATAAGCACCTTCGGCCACCACAATTTTCGACCTTTAACAGTCACTTTCGATCATCATTTCATATGGCTAACCACCTCCAGCCACCACTGGCACCTTTAACTGGTGGCATCTACCTTCAGCCACCACCTCTTGAAGACGACAACTACATTTGAGTTTTGAGTTGTATTTTAAGTTTTTGAAATGAGTTTTGAAAAGAAAAAATTTGTTTAGTTATGAGTTTTGAAAAAAAAATTGAAAAGAGTTTTGAATTGTGTTTTAAAATTATTTTGAGTTTATTTTTTTAAAATATTTAAAAAATTTCTTATTTTTACTTTTTTAGGGTAAATATTTTTTTAATGTGTGCTTTTTTTATTACATT
>NW_021028199.1:40236-88006 GCF_004153795.1 Camellia sinensis
ATCCCTTCTCATTAAAAATTCGAATACTTTTTCTGTAGCTTCTTACCTCTTATTTAGACATAATTTATATTATATTAAAAAATCTTGGGACATGTAAGATTATATTTTGCTAAATCTGAAATTAGAGATTATAGCAGATGTTTAATAACACATCGAATAATTGTTATGCATACAAATACTTAATACTATTGACCAACTATGAAATTATTCCCTTTTTCACCTGGTTAACATTCTTTCAAATTGAGTTAAATCTCCAATATGTCAACTTTGGCAATGAGCTTAGAGTAATCCAATAATATTATTTTTTATCGTCCCATAATTAAATGTGGCTTCATATTTCAGTAACTTGATTATTGAAAAACAAGTAATTTCATACAATACTGAAAACCAAATTTAGCGTAGTTTTTTTTACTTTTCGTCTTGCGTGGTATGTAATTTTAGAATTCACTATAAATTTTATTTTTTCCTTTAATATTAAAAAATTAATACCAATTGAGTGTGGCTTTTGATCCATAACCATACGAACCAATTTTATGCCTGGTTCAACACATAAACCAATTTAATCCAAGTTCCCATTATTTCTTGTTTTCTGTTTTGGAACATTGTGATGGTCTGTTGACCAAAAAAATTAGCTAAACTTGTCCTTTTAACTGCCTTTTAGGGAACATATTCTAGATGAAATTCATGACAAGCAGTAATCCGCATTTGCCATTCCTCCCCATCAAACCATAGGTCTAGATAAATATTCTTAACCAAAATCTGTGGTTGCAATTTACCAAGACAGTTGGTAAGGCAAAAGTAATATCTTAATTTCATTGCAAGCAAATACAATGCCAAGGCACAGCTTCTCTAAACAGCTGAATATTTACATTTACAAGAATTTAAAACCTACTAAGGTAATAAAACAGCTTGTTCCTTGGCCTTCTTCATTGTCTTAGGCTTAAGAAAGCTTCCAATGAATCTTCTGCTGCAGCCTATGTAACTTTAAGGGCTTATCATCGCCTTTGTGGATCAGCACTAGAGGGTTGGCTAAGTAGAGCTTTGATTCCTTCGAAAGCAATTTGATACTCTGGCTGTCCCACGCAAATTTCTCTCATCTTTTTAGGGCCTTGACAAGGAATAAAAAACTTTTAGTTTTCCCTGCAGTATTGGTAAAATGAATCTTCGAAGAAAATTAACCTGTCCAAGGAACTTTTTGTAATTCTTATTCTTACTTGATGGAGGTTTGGCTTCAATGGTGGCTTTGGCTTTAGTTCTGGGTCAATGTTATTCCTTTCTTGTGTACTACATAGTCCCAAGAAGTTTCCGTGATACGCCAAAAGCACACTTAAGAGGATTGAGTCAAAATTAAAACTTTCTCATTTTTTCAAAAATTGGGCTTCTAAGTGAAACAAATGCTCCTCCAAGATTGAGATTTTACTAACAATATCAATCATATAACACTCTAAATATCCTCACAATGAGGTCATGAGAATAATATTCCATAGCCATCTGTATATGTAGCCCAAGCATTCTTCAGGCCCAAATGGCAACATTTTAACACCATTCGAATGTGCCCAATATTCCGCAAGGACATCTGAATGCTGTTTGTGGACATCTTCAATCTGCAATGCAGATTTGGTTATAACCAGAGTGCCCATACCATCATTGATAAAATTTGATGCCATGCTGAACTGTCTTACCAACAAATCTACTATAAGGCATAGATTTTCCAGGTTTGTTGTTAACAAATTTGGGAACTTAAAAAAAAAACTTATTATTTTTACATCTATCATCAAAACTACAGATATTAACTTAAAAAATAAAAAAAACTTAATTCACAATATCAGATCATCACACACATACACGATCAAATCACACAACACATATATGTCATCCCCCACACACAGATCAGATCACACAAACACACATAACATTGTCATCCCCACACATACTATCAGATTCGTAACAACACGATCAATCACACACCACCAATACCAGAGCAGATCTAAACAAGACAGATCTAAGCATTAGACGCGCATCCGGTGGGTTTAGGTGGGTGGACAGAGATCGAGAATCGAAAGTGGCTGGCGGTGGCTGTGGGTCGGTGGTGGTGGTAGAGAGCAAGACGTTGTGCGGGCGGTGGGGTGATGTTGCCGTCGGTGAGAGAGAGGAGGGGTCGGGGCCAGCAGTGGTGCTGACGGTCACTACTCTGTCGGTAGACCCGCGAGAGAGAGAGAGTTGACAGCGAGATGAAACGAGTGGGAAAAGAGTTGAGAATGAGAGTGAAGAGAAGAGAGAGTATATATCTTAGTTACAGAGTGAGTGTAGACGCAACATAACAGGAAGTGATATATAAATAATAAATCTAATGCATTGGTTTGGTTTAATAAATATATATAATATAACGGTTTGGTTTATTATTATTATATATATATATATATAATATAAGGGGTATAAAAGTAATTTCCACTTCGGGGAAATTCGGTGATTGGGCTGGGGCAGGGGCGAGGCCGTGGATCCGGGCGGGCCGGGGATCCAGAACGGGGTCATCCCATATAGCGGGAGCAAATCGTCAACGCGGCGGGGAGATGAGCGGTTGGGTGGCGTGGGGTGTGTGGTCCATTACGCATCCGAGAAAACAGCTGTTGTGTTCAAGGGGTGAACCTTCAGAACGAGCGAACACCGCCCACCGTGACAGATCGGGGATGATTTTCAAATACCGTCACCTCCCCGTCGGGGTATTTTTTGAGGAAAAATCGCTTAAATCGGGGTCGGGATCGGGGATCCCCGTCGGTCGGTTTCAAATTACCATCCCTACACCCAGCTGTGGGTGGCTAGGGTGAACCGTGGGCTCATGGGCCAGATTTACACCAAGTTAGGTGTGGTTTGATAATATTTGGTAGCGTTTGATTAAAATTAGAATTATAATTTGGGTCAAAAATTTCAAAACTCTTTTTAAAATTCATAACCAATCAAAGTTTTCAAAACAAAATTTTCATAACTCATTACCAACTCCATTTCAAAACTCTGTTAAAAAAAAAAAATCAAATTTTTTTAAAATTATTTTTTTATTTATTTTCAAATTTTTTTATTTTTGCAGAAAAAATATTTTTTTTTGTTTTTTGTCATTTCAAAAAAATATATTTTGTTATTTTTAAGTATTGACAAATATTGTTATGATTTATAATATAATATATATGGGTGATCCAAAATTTCTTATAATTAAAAAAAAATTGAATTTTAAAAAAAAATTAAAATTTAAAATATTTAAAAACGTAAAAAAAAAATTTATTTAAATATTTTATAAAAAAATATTTAAAATGAAAAATAATTTTTTAAAATATTTAAAATATATTTTTAATATTTAAAAAATATATTTTAAATATTTTAAGAAAAAAATAGCGCAACTACAGGCCCCACCCAAGTAGGAATGGCAACGGGGCGGGACCGGGGATCACACTCCCCGTCCCCGATCCCCGATGGTTCGAATTTTTCCTGGCCTCGGGCCCGGCCCCGATCCCCGCGGGGATCCTATCACTTGCCCCACCCCGCCCCCAAGGGGATCGGGTTTCCCCGACCCCGAGCATTCCCCGGCTAAAAAAAAAAAAAAAAAAATTCAGATGCCTCACACATACAGATCTGAAACAAAATTATCATCTAAAAATTTCAGAGGTAATAAAAATTTCAGATGCCTCACACACAACTCAACCACAACTTCATCTAAAAATAGATCTGAAAAAAATTATTAATGGTCTGAAACAAATTTGAACTTAAAAAAAAATACTATATTTTATCATCATCAAACAAATACAGATTTAAACTTAAAAAAATAAAAAACTTAATCACATATCAGATCACTCACACACACAGATCAAATCACACACACATATATTGTCATCCCACACACAGATCAGATCACACACACACATACATTGTCATCCCCACACACAGATCAGATCACACACACACATACACAGAGACAGATCTAACACAGACAGATCTAAGCGACGCCATCGGTGGGTTCGGTGGTGGTGACAGAGATCGAGATCGAAAGTGGCTGGCGGTGGCTGTGGGTTCGGTGGTGGTGGTAGAGAGACAGACGTTGTGCGGCGGTGGTGGTGATGTCGCCGTCGGTGAGAGAGAGAGGGAGTCGGGGCCAGCAGTGGTGCTGACGTCACCGTCGGTGACCGCGAGAGAAGAGAGTTGACAGCGAGATGAACGAGAGTGGGAAAGAGTTGAGATGAGAGTGAGAGAGAGAGAGATATATATCTTAGTTACAGAGTGAGTGTGAGAGCAACATAACAGGAAGTGATATATAAATAATAAATCTAATGCATTGGTTTGGTTTATAATAAATATAATATATACGGTTTGGTTTATTATTATTATTATATATATATATATATAATATAAGGGGTATAAAAGTAATTTCACTTCGGGGAATTCGGTGATGGGCTGGGGACGGGGGCGAGGCCGGGATCGGGCCGGGCCGGGCCGGGATCAAACACTGATCACCGTCTCCGACCCGTGACAGATCGGGGATTGATTTTTCAAATACCGTCACCTCCCCGTCGGGGGTATTTTTTGAGGAAAAATCGCTTAAATCGGGGTCGGGATCGGGATCCCCGTCGGGTCGGTTTCAAATTACCATCCCTACACCCAAGCTGTGGTGGGCTTAGGGTGAACCGTGGGCTCATGGGCCAGATTTACACCCCAAGTTAGGTGTGGTTTGATAATATTTAGGTAGCGTTTGATTAAAAATTAGAATTATAATTGGGTCAAAAAATTTCAAAACTCTTTTTAAAATTCATAACCAATCAAAGTTTTCAAAACAAATTTCATAACTCATTACCAAACTCATTTCAAAACTCTGTTTAAAAAAAAAATTCAAATTTTTTTTTAAAATTATTTTTTTATTTATTTTCAAATTTTTTTTATTTTGCAGAAAAATATTTTTTTTGTTTTTTGTCATTTCAAAAAAAATATATTTTGTTATTTTTAAGTATTGACCAAATAATTGTTATGATTTATTATATATATAATATATGGGTGATCCAAAATTTCTTATAATTAAAAAAAAAATTGAATTTTAAAAAAATTAAATTTAAAATATTTAAAAACGTAAAATAAAATATTTATTTAAATATTTTATAAAAAAATATTTAAAATGAAAAATAATTTTTTAAAATATTTAAAATATATATTTTAAATATTTAAAAAATATATTTTAAATATTTTAAGAAAGGAAGTCCGGAGGCAGGGCTCACGGCCGCAACTCTGAAACTTCTGAACGAGCACATTATGCAACATCACCAAGCGCTCAATCGGTGACGTCTGAGTCTTAAGGTCGGTCAAAAATGGGGTGTCTACAGACACGTGCCCCCATTAATGGCGGCGACAGAGTTGAGGGGATATGTTGGTCAGACGAAGCGACGACCGAGCAAGTCAGGGAACCGAGCAAGTAAAGTAGCCTAGATAGTGAACACGCAGCCCACAATTTTAACTGAAAGTTGAACACGCAGCCCAAATTTCAAATTTTCTGAACACGCAGCCCAGATAGATAGTGAACACGCAGCCCACAATTTAACTGAAAGTTGAACACGCAGCCCAAATAGGGATGGCAATTTGAAACCGGCCCGACGGGGATCCCCGATCCCGACCCCGATTTAAGCGGTTTTTCCCCGAAAAATACCCCCGACGGGGAGGTGACGGTATTTGAAAATCAATCCCCGATCTGTCACGGGCCGGGGACGGTGATCAGTGTTTGATCCCCGGCCCGGCCCGATCCCCGGCCCCGGCCCCGTCCCCGACCCCATCCCCGAATTTCCCCGAAGTGAAATTACTTTTATACCCCTTATATTTATATATTTATATATATATAATAATAATAATAATAATAATAATAATAATAATAATAATAAACCAACTCTCTTCTCCCTCACTCTCAGATTCTCAACTCAACTCTCTGAGAGAGTTTCTCTCGTTCATCTCTCTCTCCCTCACTCTCATCTCAACTCTCTCCCACTCTGTCGTTCATCTCGCTGTCAACTCTCTCTCTCTCGCGGTCACCGACGGCGACGTCAGCACCACTGCTGGCCCCGACTCCCTCTCTCTCTCACCGACGGCGACATCACCACCACCGCCGCACAACGTCTGTCTCTCTACCACCACCACCGAACCCACAGCCACCGCCAGCCACTTTCGATCTCGATCTCTGTCACCACCACCGAACCCACCGATGGCGTCGCTTAGATCTGTCTGTGTTAGATCTGTCTCTGTGTATGTGTGTGTGTGATCTGATCTGTGTGTGGGGATGACAATGTATGTGTGTGTGTGATCTGATCTGTGTGTGGGGATGACAATATATGTGTGTGTGATTTGATCTGTGTGTGTGAGTGATCTGATATGTGATTAAGTTTTTTATTTTTTTAAGTTTAAATCTGTATTTGTTGATGATGATAAAATATAGTATTTTTTTTTTAAGTTCAAATTTGTTTCAGACCATTAATAATTTTGTTTCAGATCTATTTTTAGATGAAGTTGTGGTTGAGTTGTGTGTGAGGCATCTGAAATTTTTATTACCTCTGAAATTTTTAGATGATAATTTTGTTTCAGATCTGTATGTGTGAGGCATCTGAATTTTTTTTTTTTTTTTTTTAGCCGGGGAATGCTCGGGGTCAGGGAAACCCGATCCCCGTTGGGGGCGGGGGTGGGGGCAGTGATAGGATCCCCGTCGGGGATCGGGCCCGAGGCCAGGAAAAATTCGACCATCGGGGATCGGGGACGGGGAGTGTGATCCCCGGTCCCGCCCCGTTGCCATTCCTACTTGGGTGGGCCTGGTCCGATTAGGCCCGACCAAGCTTGAGCTTGAGCCTAGCCCGAGACTTTGGGCTTAGACCTGGGCCGTGTGTTTTGGAGCCTAGCTCGGCCATCGGCCCGCTCTAGTTCCACTCAAGGTCCGGCCTACCCAAGGCCAGGTGTCATTTTTGGTAAAAAAAATAATAAATAAACGATCAAGCTCGGCCCAAGACCCGAATACTCCTCAGGCCTAGGCTTAATTTCCTGCCCTGTAACTTAGTTTGACCCGAATTTTGACGAGAACCTACATGACCCGACATGAACTCAGGCAAACCGAGCCGAATTTATACTTATACCCTTAACGGTACCAAAGAGACGTTAGTAAACGTCAACACTTTTTCACCCACGTAGACTCTTCACACTGCTTTGCAATCACACTATTGGACGGCCTGATCCATGAATACACCTATTGCAAAAAGTAACATTTTATTAATTAAATAAAACATTACAAAAACTACTCAGATTTACAAAATTGCACTAATAATGAGATAGAAATCCGAAACACCTTTCAAAGTAACGGTTTTTTCTTTTAAATTAAAAATAGCAGTGACTTGCTGGCAAGTGATCACCATAAATCACAACAGCATAGAAAGAGAAAAAAAAAAACTCTTATAAAATTATAATTTTTTGATTTATTTTTATTTTAAATTATTTGTTTAAAATATTTATTTTTTGTCGATTTAGTTAATGAAAATAGGTGGATGATTTAAATTGAAAACAAATCAAAGATTATGATTTAAATTGACAAAATTAAAAATTCAAAGTTTATTTTGTTATAAGGGGAAAAATCTGGTTTTTTTTTTTTAAGAAAATAAAAATCATAAATATTCTCATACACTTTTACTGAGCAGTTTTCTTACCCAAATAAAAATAGAATAGGCATTTTTTTTAATTGGATAGAATTAGCAGTTGATCATTTGTGCTATAATAGTGATACAATAATCAGTAATGCTCCAGACCTTCACAACCCCCAAACCCCCACAGCTTATGTGAGAGAGAGGGAAAAAAAAAATATATATATATATAATGAGTGGTCACAAATTAATTGAGAGGGGTGAGAGTCACAAAAAATAATGGTCTCAAGCATTTTTCTACAATAATATAGGATCCTATTAATGAGTGTCTATAGGTATTCGTTAAGGATCTTTTTTTTTTTTTTGGTTACCCCCCCGGTATCCGACCCACTTTGGGCCGACTAATCCGGATTCGGGAGAGCAGTTCTCGATGGTTAGACTTAAGCCCCCTCCCAATTGGCGTTGCGGGGGATCGAACCGTAGTCTTCCCTACCAAGTCGAGCTCCAATCGCCACTCGACCAACAACCAATTGGTATTCGTTAAGGATCTAATGATATCAAAAGGATTAGCATTTCAATACATAGTTCTTTTATTTTTGACACATTTTTACTCATATACCAACGTTAACCAATAGTATATCCCAATAATATATTATTCATAAAAAAAGATATATGATATTTATTTTTATTCTTTTATATTTTTTTTCTCATAGATAAAAAAATTTATTTGTAAATTTAAAAGTTGGATAAAATTATGAAAAACTATGAGTTTAATGACACATGATTTTTTATTTTGTAAAATTCATTAAATTAATTAATTTTCTACCACTCTAATTAAAGATATGAATAAAATTTATATTGAATTAGTAGTAGGTCAACTAATAGTTTAATGACATGTAATTTTTTATTTTATAAAATTCATGAAACTCATAAAATTAATAAATTATTTTCCATTTCCACCCAAACCCAGCATGGTTGGCAAGTTGGAGAGAGAATAGTGGTTAGAGATAACATAATTAAATTTAATGCACCAATAGTTTACTACCACATGTTTTTTTAAGTTTATAAAACAATTTATAAAATTATTTTAAAGGTTTCGAGGTGATCAATCAAGTTTGGAAAGTTGCGAAGGGAATAATGGCAGTAGCCGGTAGGAGCTTAGAGATAAGATAATTAAATAAAGATATGGAAACTATGTATATTTAATTGGTAGATCATGCACTAGTAGCTTTGTTATTTTTTATTTTTATAGAGAATACAAAGTTTAATACATTACACATTTAATAAGAAATCATCAATTAAAATATATTGGAGTACAAACACTAGTAACAAATTGTTGTTAATAAGTATACAACCATTGCAAAAGGTTTTTAACGGCAATAAGTGAAAGTTTGCAGAAAAAATTTATTTGAAAAAATAATTTTTCAAAGAAACACTATCTGATTACATAATCTAAAATACCTCAATCTAAATGTGTTATTGTTAGTACCTCACCAAGCGATTCAAGTGTTTCATCTCCAAAATGATTCAGCTTGCAATCTCTTGCTTTTATATTTTGTGTGTATTTTTCTACAAACCTTAAAAATTATGATGACTAATTTTTGTATCAAATATATCTGATATATACACAACACATGATAGAGTTTGCATGTAGGTGAGATCCTTAGGGACCTCTATCTTTTAGTTGTGGGGATAAAATAAAAGATGCATCTTTTATCTTGAATTTGCAGGATACAACTTGTCTAATTTTTTCATTTAATTATCTTTTAAATAGATAATATAGAACTTCCACTAATTGTAATAATGTCCATCAACACATTACAATTAAACCCCTAAAAGTAGAGAATTACAAGTGAGGCCCTCTATTACAATTGGTTATAAACTTCTTTCTGCCAAACTATATTCCACATGAGCTACTAAGTATGGACAAATTTATCACTATCAAAAATCCTAGCTCATATAGGCGAATTCTAAATTTTTCCTTCTAATTGAACCCCAAAAGCATTTTCAAAAATATACTTTTATAATTATACATGTGCAAATAAAAATATTTTTATGAAAAAGTTACCAGCCAATTTTTTTTTGGTCCAAAGTTAATAGGAAAAATTACTTGAATA
Organism: Camellia sinensis; assembly: GCF_004153795.1. Lineage (NCBI taxonomy): Eukaryota > Viridiplantae > Streptophyta > Magnoliopsida > Ericales > Theaceae > Camellia > Camellia sinensis. The sequence goes on from NW_021028199.1 coordinate 49,988, forward strand.
TACTTTTTTTACTTTGAGAATAGTGGATTTCATGTTAAGCACCTATATAAATCAATTACCACTCACATAACCCAGCATGTCCGTGTATAACCTTTGGTTTGGCGTCACCGATTGACAATATGAAAGTTAAATGAATAGTTAATTAATTTATACAAACCTCTCAGGTCGAAGGAAAATAAGTGCATTGTAATAGAACTACCTTTTAAACTGACAGTGATCATTTCATAGGTGTTCTCAAAATCGATCATGCTCAGTGCATGTACTTATTGCATAGCACCCACCTATTTGCCTAAGGTCACTAGCTCAATGATGGACTTAATCATTCTATCATATAGCAACAAAACAGGTATATGCCATAGTAGTGAGATGCCCAATCAACACCCATAGCCTAGAACATTAATTAGGTCTACAAGGCACCGAAAAATCATAACTCCTAACTTTTGGTTCATTAACCATTATCATGTTTTTCTACAATGCTACCCAAGGGATTTTATATTCACATCATATGTAAAATTAAATATAACATTACCCATAATAATATACAAAAGTGCAAAATAAAATGCCAAGCAATTTATTTAATTAGTTAATAAAGTCAACAAATTGGTTTTTGAGGTCACAAATACTAACATTCTCCCACTCGCACTCCAAACCAATTACATATGTATTTAATACCCATCATCACCAAGTGCTTCTCAAAAAACTTATGAGTTAAGGCTTTTGTGAAAGGATTTATAATATTTTCAGTTGATGAAATCTTTGCTATTGACATATCTCCTTTATGGATGATATGTATTTCTCGTTACTATGATGGGTTGCTGTTGTTGTGGAATTTGGTGATAGATTGTTGCTATGAAGCTGTTTCTGTGAAGCAGTGCTGTTTTTTGTTGCTATTGTTGTATTATTTTTTAGTTTTAGTTTTGTAATGGTGGAACGGTGGAACCAGTTAGTTTTCTTTGGAATTTAATGATGGATGTTGCTATTATTGCTATTGTTGCTATGGAACTAGATATTATGTTTGTTTAAATTAATGCTGGAACAATATGCATGTTTATGTTTTGAAAAATTATAGGCAGATTAATGTTGAAATGAAAATGTTATATAATTTTTTTTTTTTAATAGATTATATGAATCCGTGGTTCCAAACCGAGCCGAACCATGTTTAAATAGTTTGGTTCGGATTGGTTCCACGATTTAAATGGATTAGATTGGTTCTAATTTTTATGAAACCGTAGACAATGGATTGGTCCTAGTTTTACCCCAAATCAAACCAATCCAGACCGTGCTCACCCCTAGGTCCGAGCAGATGGATGCGGATGCATTTTTTTGAATCCGCCTAAGTTCGGACAGATGGCAAATGGAAAGCCACCCGACCCAACCTAATTTGCCAACACTCCAAAGAAAATAAAGTTGTGGGGACATATTTTCTGAATACCGACACGTGGCATGGTGACGCCGACGTGTCAGCCGAGGTGCCACGTGCCCTGGTAGTTAAAGCCGAGGTAATCTCGGAGAAGCCGAGGTCATCTCCGAAGATGTCGGAATCCGAAGATAAGGGACAAGAGTCCTGAAGCAAAGAGGGGACTTAATTAAGATAAGGATAAAACTCTTAGGGATTTTATCTCTATCTCCTAAAGAGTCCAGAGTAAGCACTAAGATTGGAGTTCATAGAAGTCATACTTCTAGTTGGACTTGGATTGAGTACATTATAAAAGAGAGGCACCCCCGTGGGTCTAAGGTATGTAATTTATACTTTGAGTATTCAGTTTAATACTTGATTATCCTTGAGAAACATACTGACTTGATCGTCGGAGTGCCCCCGGGTGGAAGAACCACCGCCGGAGCTTTTCCTTTCTGTTACAGGTTGCCGGAGCCATCTATTCTGCCGGTGCTTTGCTGCTGATCACTAAACGGGCAGTGTGGTCAGATTTTTACCCACACAATTTGGTGCCGTCTGTGGGAACGAAGGAAGAATAGATGGCCAGTAACGGACAACAGGAAAATATTGGGGATGACGCTCCCACTGGGAGTGGCAGACCGATTGGCCTCGACATCGAAGGAGACAACCACAATTCAGAAGCCCGAGGCCAGGGCCACAGAGAAAACAACGTAAACCTGGAAGGCGACACATCAAAAAGAACAAACGAAGGAAGGTACTACAATGAAGATAACCTCCAGATATGGAGGGACAGGTGCCTACGGAGAGATGAGGAAGTAAAGGAACTAGCAAACAAGTTGGCGGACCTTCAGTCAGTCGTCAACTTCATGATGCAAAACAATGTAATGCAGCCACCATACCCGCTGCATTTGGTAATTATATTTACTGTTTATAAAATATAAAAATTATTTTTATTGTAAAAAAAGAAAAATTAAATATGTTGGATGCAAAATAATAAAGAATTAATACAAAATAATTCAAAAAAAAATGCCCAAAATAGTAAAGCACAAACTGCCAGATCAATCCGCATCCACCCACCAACCTGTACAGCCTGCTCAATCCACATTTGCTAACTAAGCGGAAAGATATGAATTAATTTTTTTCAATTTACCTAAATTCAGATAGATGACATATAAGAGATCATTCAACTCAACTCGATCGCCAAACACTCCTAATATATTTATAGACAAATATTCTTTTAGCAATTTTTTTCCTTTTGGATAATATTGATGGGAATGATATTCAAATATTTCTTCATTAAACATAATGATTTGACCCCATAATTGTCAGCTTTGTATAGTTACAATTCTCATAAACTATTTTCAAGTAGGTTTCGTTTGTCTTTATTGAGTTTTTATTTTTATTTTGTAGACATATCAAGATTAGATGCATAAAATATGAAAACGTTTCCTAAAAAAAAGCGAAAATCCAAATAAAAATGCATATAATTTTTTGTTCAAATTTTCATCTATTTTTATTCTTTTTAATAATTTAGCCAATTTATTTTATTTTTTAAATGTATCTTAATTAGGTGTATCTAAAAAATAGAAAGAATCGATTAATATATATATATATATAATCACTAGAAATAAAAGAAAACTCATCTAAAAATAGTTTTTAAAAATTAAACCAAATAAACACCTTATTTCTTCTAGAGAAATTCTTAGTTGTTTCAAAACAACTAAAAATTAGATTGTTTATCCATAAAGAATTATGTTCAAATGTAAGATACATATCTAGAAGTTTTTAAAACTAAATTATAGATGATGGAATCATCAAAGATTTGACCAAAAGATGTTTTAAAAATTAAACAACAATCTTGTTTGGTACATTAAGTATATCAATTGGCGCATGTAGCATTACTGTTTTTGAATAAAACTACATACACCAATTGATATATCAATTAGTGTACTAACGGATGATGTGATATAATTTTAGAGGCTTTGGATCTTTGTAGTTTGTATAATAGGTGGGGCCCATAGTTTTGAAGTGACAATGACATATCATATGTTGGTACAGTGATTGGTATACCAATTATTGCATGTAGTAACCACTTATTGTTGTTTCTACATGAAGCCGAATAAACAGCAACTCTTGTAGTTTTTTCTTTTTTATCTAAAAATAAAAATAAATTACAAATACACTCTAAGATTTGCTTAAAATACGATTTATCCCCTGAGGTTTTGAAAATTCCACCTCGCCACTGAATGTTCTAATTTCATAACAAATTACTCATTTCATTAATAAATCATTAAATCAATTAACAATTATTAATGATATCAGAAATTTGTATCAATTAATAATTCAAGTAATTTTATCATTGTATAGAAGAGCATATAGGAATTTCATTTTTTCAGTTAATTTTGTCAAATAAAAAATTATGATAATGGGATATTGGTAATTTTCCAAACCCAAGGGCAATCCATATTTTAAGCAAACCTCAACAAAAATCACTAAAAATGAGGTATCAATGTTTTTAGTAAATGTGTGGGTAATTTTATATGCACACCACCATTTATCACAACACACACCATTTACTTAGTATACACTACCCTCTGTTTGAATATTTTTTTTTTTTCTCAATTCATACCATTAATTTAATATTAATATCAAAATATCCCTTACTTGCCTATCACCAACCCTAATTGTAACGCCTCGAAATAAATGACAATGACCCATATAATACGTTAGTTAAATAACAACACATGATGAAATAATTATCTTCCATTAATTCCAATTACTTGTACAAAAGGGTAACGTATACATGTATACATTCACAAGTCTAACCCTGAATCTATAGCATATGTTACATGATAAGGAAATATAATGAAAGAAAATGCATAGTTACAACAAAATGGATTTAAATCCAATACAGTTTAAGCCATAGGCTAGCACAAAATAAATACAACAAAACAACCAAAATGAAGCTCTTGCTTCCAAGTCCTCCCAAACTATTGTCTTGGCAAAGGCATATCATTAACACCAAAAAATGGTTTTTTTACATAGGGTGAGCCAAAACCCAGTAGAAATAATCCAACACAGTATATGGATCTTAACAAAGTTATATGGTGATATGCATGTACAATGCTCGTGCCAAAACATTTTATATCACTTTTCCAAAATCATGCCATGCTAGGGTTATCACAATTATAAAATCATTTACTTTACAATAGACAACAACGTAGTGAATCACAATCTCCGAGAATGTCAAAACAAATACAACCTTTCACGAAAATTTTGTCCGTAGGAAATCGTAGACCCGCACCCATGTAAACATAGGCTATACAAGCACTACTATTGCTATTTCACGGAAATTTCGTCTGCGAGATTGGAAACCATGTATGCGCGCTGTTTTTAGGACTTTCACCATGGACACTCAAGCCAACTTATTTCAACGAGGCAACACATATTTTCCAGATTCACCCATTTTCTCAAAATGATAAACATTTCCAATGTACAAATATGAAATAATGCTCGATTCAAATGGATGAGACAATAGTTTCAATTCTCCTAATCCTCATGTAATTTCTACAACAATCATAACTATCTTCCACCGATAGCCTAAAACATATATTTCTAAATAGACAAACAATTTTCAATAAAGATAAACTTTCCAAATTTCAAGATGTGAGTGATAATACATATCCAACTCCACCATCCTCATCAATATCAACTCAAATCCACATTTCCAACATCAATTTCATTTATCCTTTCAAAATCAACATTTGATATATTTAGGATAAAACCTCCATTTCTTTATAAACCAATTTCAAAGATAAAAATCCACAAATTCATCATAACTCAACAATAAATACATTTCTTAATCATTTCCAATAAAGCATTTGAAAACCCCTCTTTGAAATCAACCCAAACCCTAGGTTTGTCCCAAAATTCCTCCAAATCACAATGTTGTTTTATAAAGACAAATATTAAGTTAAAAATTATAAATTTAAAAAAAAAAATGAGGAGAATCCCTACCTCAAGCTTAGAAGATGAGAGAAAGAGTGAAGGAACTTCAACAATGCCTAAACCCAACTTTGTTTGGATCAAAAGAAAACCCACGACGTGCTCTACTTTTTTTACAAAGGGACACAGGTGAAGAACTCGACGGATCTAGGTGTATTTGTAGAGAGAAGTAGAGTTTTAGAGAAAGAGAGAGTGTGTAGATTTAGGGTTTTTAGAATGTTCAGAGAGAGACATAGAAATAAGAAAGTGACTCAAAAGTGGCTTTTTACAAATTGATATACACGCAGATCGCTCGAGTGCAAGAAGTGTCGCTCGAGTGACCAGACACAATAAGTGTGACCGCTCGTCCCCGAAATTTTAAACCAAACATTGAAACCATGTTTAAACCAATTACCACAATGATAGTAATTCAAATTCATCACTATGACCCATCCGCCGGCCATCCATTCTCATTAACATGATAAACGAGTTTTCAATACTAAATATACAATTCACATTCCCAAAACATATACAATGTTTATATTACATTAACATAACAAAGTTTTCAATACATGTTCAAACATCAACAAATAGGTCTGGATACTTCTCGCGGACTTCCACCTCACGCTCCCAAGTGGCCTCCTCAACCCGTTGTGTCACCACAACTTGTTTACCAAAGGAATCGTCTTGCCTCGTAAGACTTGGTTTCGAGTGTTTAAAAATCTAACTGGTCTCTCTTTATACGAGGCATCCTCCTCTACCTTTAACTCAGTCCAATCCAATACGTGTGAACGATCCAGCTCATATTTCCGAAACATACAGATATGGAACACGTCATGAACCCTTGAAAGCTATGGCGGCAATGCCAAACGGTAAGCTACCTCCCCAATCCATTCTAGGATCTCAAAAAGCCTAATAAATCTAGGAGACAACTTTCCACTCTTCCCAAACCTCATCAAACCCCGTTTAGGTGATGTCTTCAAGAAGACATGATCTCCCACCTCAGAGGATAATGGTCTCCTCCTACTATTGGCATAGCTCTTCTGACAACTCTAAGCCGTAACCAACCTCTTACAGATAAGTGCAACTTTCTCCGTCATTTCCTGGACTAACTCTGGGCCTATCGTAGGGGCATCACCCACCTCAGCCCAACACACAAGAGATCTACACAGTCGGCCGTACAAGGCCTCAAACGGTGCCATACCAATACTCGATTGGAAGCTATTGTTATAGGCAAACTCCACTAAAAGCAAGTGCCTCTCCCACAATCCCTTAAAGTCAAGAACACAACCTTGAAGTATATCATCAAGGACCTGAATGGTACGCTCTGACTGTCCGTCAGTCTGAGGATGATAAGCGATACTAAAAGTCAATCTAGTGCCCAAAGAATTTTGTAGGCTCTGCCACAACTGAGCCATAAAACGTGGATCTCTATCCGAGATAATCGTCACAGAGACCTCATGAAGTCAAACAATGTCCCTAATATATAGGCCAGCAAGGAAATCTATCGAGTCATTCGTGCGCATAAGTACAAAGTGAGCTGACTTAGTCAATCGATCAACTATCACCCAAATGGCATTATTATCCCGATGAGTCCTCAGAAGATCCACAACAAAATCCATCATGCCAGGCTCTCACTTCCACTCGACTATAGGCAAAGGTTGCAACAAATCCGCTGGCCTCTGATGCTCAGCCTTCACTTGTTGACAAGTAAGGCATCTCGACACAAACACAGCCATATCCTTCTTCATTATCTTCTACCAAAACTGGCGACTAAGGTCGTGATACATCTTTGTGCCTCCTAGATGTACCGCAAGGCGTGAATGGTAAAACTCTCAAAGTATCGACTCCCAACACGACTTCGGCACGAAAAGGAAATCAAGGTATCTAACACTCGAGTCAGAATACACGTTCAAGCCCTTCTCTACCTTTCCACTAAAGATCTTCTCCCTGAGGGTTTCTACCTCAAGATCACCCCTCTGTGCTTCTATAACATGGCTCACAAGTGTAGGTTGTGCAACTATCGTAAACAAGGTAGCCGACTAAACGTCTCACCAAGATGCAAGTTGAACTCACCAATAGCACCAACATCTCTCATTCCCAGATGGCAATACATGCTACACTACAAATGGTCTTTCTACTCAAGACATAGGCCACTACATTGGCCTTCCCCGGGTGATAGTGCAACTCAAAATCATAGTCCTCCATGAACTCCATCCATTTTCTCTGCCTCAAATTCAAATCTTTATGTGAAAACAAATACTTCAAACTCTTATGATCGAAAAAGACCTCAAATTTCTCACCATACAAGTAATGCCTCCAAATCTTCAAGGCAAAGATCACCGTTGTTAGCTCTAAATCATGAGTAGGATAGTTTCTCTCGTGTGTTTTCAACTGACGTGAGCCATAAGCTGCTACATTCCTCTCTTGTATCACGACACAACCCAAACCTTCTCGAGATGCGTCACAATATATAGAATAACCCAAACCCCTCTCCGAAATAATAAACACTGGAGCTGTGGTAAGTCTAACCTTAAGCTCCTGAAATGATTTCTCACAAGTCTCATTCCATACAAACTTGATTCCCTTTTTGGTCAGTCTAGTCGAATGTGAAGCTAACTTAGAGAAATCCTTCACAAAACGACGGTAATACCTAGCTAACTCCAAGAAACTACGAATTTCAAAGGCATTTTTAGGTTGTTCCCAATCTTGCACTACTTTTATCTTAGAAGAGTCTACATCAGTGACTCCTTTCTTAGATACCACATGGCCTAATAACTTCACCTCCTTTAACTAGAGCTCACACTTTCCGAACTTAGCATACAGTTTGTGGGCTCTAAGCAACTCAAGTACAACTTGCAAGTGTTCCTCATGCTCCTCTTCAAAGGGTGAGTAAATCAAGATGTTATCAACAAAGACAACCACAAAATGGTTTAGGAACTCGCAAAAGATTCGGTTTATCAAGTCCCTAAACAAGGCCGATACATTAGTTAACCCAAAAGGCATCACTAAGAACTCATAATGACCATACCGCGTATGGACTACCGTCTTCTGGATATCCTCCTCCCTTACTCTCAATTGGTGATAACCCGATCTCAATTCTATCTTAGAGAAACAACAAGACCCCTTCAACTGATCAAACAAATCATCTATGCGAGGTAGTGGGTACTTGTTCTTAACAGTTACCTAGTTCAACTTTCGGTAATTTGATACAAAGTCGCAATGAACCATCCTTCTTCTTGGCAAAGAGAGAGTCGGTGCTCCCCAAGGCGAAGTGCTAGCGGATAAAACCCTTATCTAACAATTCTTGGAGTTGAACCTTGAACTCACTCAATTCAGCGGATGCAAATCTATACAGTGCCATAGAAGTCGATGCCGTGCCAGGCACCAAATCAATAGAGAACTCAATCACATAGTGAGGTGGTAAACAAGTGAGATCCTCGGGAAAGACATCCGGGTATTCACAAACTACCAACATCACTCTCACACCCAAGAACGTAGCAAGAATGAGACTAAGGTCACTCTGACCACGCGGATCACACACTGGCAATAAAGCTCTATCAACCTGATCCCCCAAGAAATAAAAACAGCCACCATTCGAGGTACATACAGTAACCCTCTAACGGTATCAGTCTATAATTGCCCGATAAGATGACAACCAATTCATGCCCAATACAACATCAAAGCTCAACATATTGATCAACACAAATGCAAAGGGAAGTCGGCGACCAGCAACCTCTATCTCACAACCTCGATACCACTGGTCCAACACAATTTCTCCACCAACCAGTGACTCTACCTTGAGTGGAGATGCTAACCGAGCCACTACTAACCCTAATGCTGATGCAAATGCAGACGAGATAAAAGAATGGGATACACCACGTATCAATTAACACATTGACAATAGAATTACATAATAAGAAGTTACCTCTCACTACCGAAGGTGCTGGCACTAAATCTGGCGTGGTAACAGCATACACGCGCTCTGTAGGTCTTTGCTTTACCTGCTCACCCCTTGGAGCATAAGTCTGATGCACAGATTGAGCCAAAAAGGCCCCCTGATTGGCCTCGAGGCCTATACTGACTGGGGAGGCTGATAGCTCTGTGTTTGCCTCGAACCAGACACAGCAAGTGTGCCACCCAACTGAGAGCAAAGCCTCTTTACATGCCCTGACTACCCACACTGGAAACAGGTAGGCGGCGACCCTCTCTCCTGACTCTGGCTCTGAGGATGAGCCGAAGACAGTGCAGACTGTTACCCTCCTCCTCTCTGTGAGCAAGTTAGAGACTTGTGACCCAACTAGCCACACTTAAAACAAGTGAAACCTCCTTGATTACCTCTCCCTGAACCCGAACTCATCACAGGAAAGGTAGATCTAGACTGTGCTGCCTGGGACTACTGTGGGTTAGAACCCCTCTGCCTCTTACTGTCCTGATTCTCTCTCTATACCTCTTAACTCCTCTGCTTGGGGCCCCTCATCCTCTCCTCCTCGGTCTAAATCACAGTCTCTAAGTGAGCCACCGCCTCCACAAGATTACTGTAATCCCTAATCATGGACGTGGCCACCTTGAAAAAGAGTCTGGTCCTCAACCTTTTCTCAAACTCCAAGCAATGGCATTTCTCTATCGCTACCAACTCTAGTGCACATGCTAGTAAAGGTAGCCTCAAACTCGGTCATCGGTGTGTTAAGCTGCTTGAGCTTCAAGAACTGTTCCCTCAACTTCTCCCTAACAATGGAAGGTAAAAACTTGTCCTGGAAGGCATTGACAAAAGCCTCCCAAGTCACTCCGATGCATCCCCACGAACTTCTACCACTGACCCGCATGTCCTTTCAGTTGGAAGGATGCCAAGGTCACTCTTAACCCATCGTTCTCGATGCCAAGCATCTCGAACATCTTCACCATCTGCTCGAGCCATTCATCCGCTTTCAAAGACTCTTTAGGATCCCCCAAAAACTCATTCGAATTTGATTAGAAGAACTCCCTCTTCAAGAAAGACGGCCTTGTCTCAACAACATGGGTCTAGACTTGATTCTCAGCCTTGAGACTATCCATGGATTCTCGCAAAGCTCTGGCCATTTCCCGAGCCAAAGCACTCATGGCCTATTGACCAACCAGTTAGGCCACATTGGCCTGACCAACCCTTCTTCTTGCGTCAGAATTTCATCCGGTATCGGCACCTCTTGCCATCTAGGCCTGCTACACCTACTACCACCACATCCACATCCTGACATCATAATAAAGGTAACACCAGAGATTAGCACATTTACAAATGTGCCGAAGCTAACTCACTCATGTCCTAATGCGATGGACAATAATTAATTCACTCCACATAAACACATGAATTTCTTTTCTAGATAATGATCGTCTCGCGACGTTGCCAGAGTTCCAATTAGAAATAGCAGTGATCAAGTACTCTTCTAACAGGACTTTTAGAACTTGTAAACCTAACCAATATCTTTGAAATTAAATCCCATACCCATATAATCATATAAGCATATTATTACATAGCATTAATAACATTAATACATACAAATATCTCTATCAAGCGAGATAAACCCATTGTGGTAAGAACCACTTCCTACATACCAAAAGTATTCAAACCCAATACGCTCTGATACCAAGTTGTAACGCCCTAAAATAAATGACAATAACCCATATAATACGTTAGTTAAATAACAGCACATGATGAAATAATTATCGTCCATTAAACCAAATTACTTGTACAAAAGGGTAACATATGCAGGTATACATTCACAAGTCTAGCTCTAAATGTATAGCATATGTTACATGATAAGGAAATATAATGAAAGTTGAACAAATAAGGAATGCCCTAAAAGCTTACCACTTTCCAAGATAATACTTGGTTACAACAAATGAATTTAAATCCAGTATAGTTTAAGCCATAAGCTTGTACAAAATAAATACAACAAAACAACCAAAATGAAGCTGTTGCTTCTAAGTCCTCCCAAACTATTGCCATGGCAGAGGCATATCATCAGCACCTGAAAATGATTTTCCAACATAAGGTGAGCCAAAGCCCAGTAGAAATAATGCAACACAGTATATGAATCTTAACAAAGATATAAGGTGATATGCATACGCAATGCTCGTGTCAAAACATTTTATATCACTTTCCCAAAATCATGCCATGCCAAGATTATCACAATTATGAAATCATTGCCTTTACGATAGAAAATAGGGCAGTGAATCACAATCTCCGAGAATGTCCAAACAAATACAACCTTTCACGAAAATTTCGTCCATAGGAAACCGTAGACCGACACCCATGTAAACGTAGGCTATACAAGCACTACAGTTGCAATTTCATGAAAATTTCGTCCGCGAGATCGACACTCATGTATACGTGCGATTTTTAGGACTTTCACCATGAACACTCAGGCAATCTTATTTCAACGAGGCAACACATACTTTCCAGATTCACCCATTTTCTCAAAATGATAAACATTTCCAATGTATAAATATGAAATAATGCTCGATGCAAATGGATGAGACAATAGTTTCAATTCTCCTAATTTTCATGCAATTTCTAGAACAATCATAGTTATTCTCCACCGATAGTCTAAAATAGATATTTCTAACTGGACAAGCAATTTTCAATAAGGATAAACTTTCCAAATTTCAAGATGTGAGTGATAATGCATATCCAACTCCACCATCCTCATCAATATCAACCCAAATCCATATTTCCAACATCAATTTCATTTATCCTTTCCAAATCAACATTTGATATATTTAGGGTAAAACCCCATTTCTTTATAAACCAATTTCATAAGTAAAAATTCACTAATGCATCATGACTCAACAATAATTACATTCTCTTAATCATTTCCAACAAAGCATTTGAAAACCCCTCTTTTGAATTCAACCCAAACCCTGGGTTTGTCCCAATATTCCTCCAAATCACAATGTTGTTTTATTAAGACAAATATCTAAGTTAAAAATTATAAAAATAAAAAAACGAAGAATCCCTACCTCAAGCTTAGAAGATGAGAGAAAGAGTGAAGGAACTTTAACAATGCCCAAACCCAACTTTGTTCGGATCAAAAGGAAGCCAGCGGTGAACTCGGCGGATCTAGGTGTATTTATAGAAAGAAGTAGAGTTTTAGAGAGAGAGGGTGTAGATCTAGGGTTTTTAGAATGTTTAGAAAGAGAGAAAGAAATGAAAAAGTGACTCAAAAGTGGCTTTTTACAAACTAATATACTCGCAGATCGCTCGAGCACAAGAAGTGTCACTCGAGCGACCAAAACAATAAGTGTGACCGCTCGAGCGAAGAATACAAACTCCCAGAAATTTTACAGACAGACAACCATTGCTCGAGCTCAAGAAAGACCGCTCAAGCCAACACCGCTTGAGCACAAGAATGACCACTCGAGCGAAAAATGCCAACTCCCAGTAGTTTTGTAGGCCTGCAAAACTACTGAGGGTTCTCAAAGACCGCTCGAGCACAAGAAGTGGCAACCAAACACACTAGGTTGCACCGCTCTAGCGCAAGAAGCTTCGCTCAAGCGAAGAATACCACCTCCCAGTAGTTTTACAGACCTGCAAAAATGCTAAGAGTTTATAAAGACCGCTTGAGCACAAGAAGTGTCACTCGAGTGAAGAAGCAGAATTTTGGGCAATAACAGTTTAAAAAAAAAAACTAGCTACCAACCTGTTCCAAATGCAACCAACACATCCCAATAGCCACCCTCAAACAGAAATAAGAAGAAACAAGATATGAATAACTATATAAGACAATAAAACCCGGATCCAAAACATCAAATGGGTCGGGTCTGACCTAGAATCGCTATACTAACCATAGCTTAACATCACCACACACTACTACCGCCGTAGTCACCGCCACCGTCTAGCCTCCATCGCCACACATCCGTCGACATTCTTTCTCTAGCCAACAACCCTCCCTAACTCCTCCCCTTCACCACCACATCATTCCTAGTACCCTCTCGCCATAGCTTGTCCCTTTCGTCGCCGCTCTGCAATCGTCTTTTCGAGCCCCCTCTTTTCATCACTGCTATGATCGATCTCCCTAACCCCGTCACTCTTATCTAATCTTTTCCCATCCTTGCTCTCTACCACCACAACTAGCCACCTTCGCAATTCTCTTATCCATTCAACCTTCATGATGTAGTGAGAGAGAGAGAGAAAGAGAGAGCGATTTGAAAAAGAAAAAAAAAAAGTGGGTTGGTGGTCGCAACTATCACCGCCGTCTTAAACCCTAGTTCTGACCTCCCAGCTTGAAGCCCTGGATCTAGAAGAAAAAGAGCAGGAGAAGGAGAAAAAGAAGAGACAGATGAGGGGCAGAAGAAGCTTGCTGGAAAAAGGGTAGCGACAGCTGTAATGGCCGTGGCCGATGGTGATTGTTACGCCCAGAAAAATTATACAAGAACAAACTACAACCACGTGTAGCAAAATACAATAGAGTCATCTTTCCCATTGAACTAAGGTTTATAATTACAATCCCAAGGTCAACACATTAATGACAATTCAAGTCCATTAACAAGTTCAATAGGCTAGATGCAAACACAAAAGAAATTGCCTTAATGCGCACAAAATTCAAGACATTGCCTTATACAACAGCTTTAAGTCTTTACAATTAAATATCCTTGAGCTACAGCTCCCAATCAAAAACAAAATGCAAACTTTGAGTAACTGCAGTGGTGGCACATCACCAGTTCCTGAAAAGATAGGGTTTAGCTATATGCCCAGTAGAGATACATTTAACAAAGTATCTAATCATTTGAATACTTACATGGCACAATTATAATTCACATATAACTCAGGATTAAAGTTTAAACATTTAAAATAGATAAATAAATCAAAGAAATATGCCCAAGAAAACCTTTATCAATACAAGGGAGTAAACAAGTCATGAATCCTTTGTAGGAGTCCCAAAACATATACATATATACATTTGTAATAGAAATTATTCCCACATTTACCGACTACAATACGGCAGGACATGGGCACCCAAAATCATCTGTTTTTCCACTTCTACCAACTATTATATAGCAAGACCAGTGGACGCCCAAAAATATTTTCCCACGTTCGTTCGGCGATATGCACAGACAGGGCAATTGGGCACCTTGACTCCGTGTACAAGCACCAACACAACACAAAGTTCTCAAACCTGACTCTCTACCCGGACTCATACTCAATTTGCCTCCCCTTGAACCATTTTTCAAAAAAATTAGTGTCCAATATCACAAGAAATAAATACAGAAACAGGATTTATAATTTTATTTATATCCAAATCACAATCTCAATTCAACTATTGCCATCCATAAATCCCATCCTCTAATCATTCATAAAATTCTAAAAACTAAAGGTAATTTTGGTCACAATAGCATTGTTTATCAAGATCAAAATTAGGGTTTTCAATAATATTTAGGCTTTCACTTGATTTTCATAAATATATAAATTCTCAACATCAATAATCATATTACATGAAAGATTGAGTAAAACTTCAACAACAATCACATGTAATTGCCCTTTTGTCAAATGCAAAGTTAACATCACTCAATCTTTAAATCAAATCTTATTTTTACAACCATACCACATAAACATCTTCAAATCAAAGAGATACTAAGTTAAAAGTAACCTCACCTTAAGAAAAGAGCAAGTAGGCCAAGCTTCTAAGAGAATTCTTCACAAAGACAAAATCTAATCGGTAGAAAGGATGATCTTCATGTGTACTTCACTCCTTGCAAGTGATTTAGGTTAGATCTTAGAGAAATGACAAAGATTTGGGGTAAGAAGATTAGGGTTTTCGGAAAGAATGAGAGCAGAAAGAAGATAGAATGAAAAAGGTGAAGAAATAATCTAAAAAGTGCCTTTCTAAATTGCTGAATTCGCACAAACCGCTCGAGCGGTGAACGAGGCTTCTTAGTATTTTTTTCTGCAAAACGAAATACTAGGAGATCTTCAAGTTTGCTCGAGCAATCACTAGTTCGCTCGAGCGGTCCACTCCTACTTGCAAAACTACTGGATGTTCTCCATCTTCGCTCGAGCAGTATTTTCACCGCTTGAGCAATCACCTAAAAAAAAATGTCACAGTGATGGTGGTGTCTATGGTTACGCTAGTGGTGGCTACTAGCAAGGGTGCTCTCCGTTCAGTTTTGGACGATTCAATTTGAAGTTTGGACTTGCCCGCATATGTGCGGTTTGGGAAAAATTGAACCCACAACCGCCCGCAGTGCGGGTTGCGATTTGTGCAGATAGGATTCACAGATATGCGGGCAGTTACAGGCAATTTGTGGATTGAAATTTTTTTTTAATTTATTTTTGGGACTTTTTTTTCCCATTTTGTAAATATTTATTTTGGGCCATTTTCCCCTCATTTTCTAAAATGCTCAACATTAATAATTAATGAATTAAAACTTATAAAATTAAAAACACAACAAAATCAATTCCTAACACAAGCAAATCTTTCAAAATCCTAAACTTTTAAATAAAATCATAAACTAACACAAGCACATCTTTCAAAATCCTAAACTAACTCAGCAAAATCATTCACTACCCAACAATACAATTAAAGTAAAATCATTCAAAATTCTAAACTTACCTAAAACTAATTCTTCATTAACTTTTACATACATCTAAAATGCAATAATAAAATAACAATAAATTGTTATCAAACTTCATCCAATTCAATCCTATTAAATAAAGTAAAAACATTTGCAAATTCGCAAACTTTATCATGAATCACATCTAACTTTCAAAAATTCCAATTCCATGCATATGTTTGTTGGGAAAAAATATATAGGATAGGATAAATAAAATCAACAGTCCAGGTTTAAAATTAAAAAAAAAAGTCTAAGTGTGGGCGGGTTCTTGCGGGTGCGGGTAAAACTAGCAACTTGCAATAATGCCATATTCCAAATGGCATCTGCCGCATTATGTCTACGAAACCGCCCATTTGTATGTGGATCGGTTCGGATTTGGCAGGTTGTCTAGTTCTAATAACCCTATGCCTAGCCCTAGCTACTAAGGTGTGTGAAATGAGAGATTAGTGTTTTTGAATTATGTCTAAAAGAGTAATGTAATTGAGGGATACAATAGGAATTTAAAAAAAAAAAATAGTAAACGGTGTGCACTGAGAGAAACAATGATGTGTAAATAAAATTTCCCTAAATGCGTTTGTTTTTTGGAATAATTGGTGAAATGTCAAAATAAAGAAGGTATAAAGCTAGATCCAATGAAAAATCTTATTTGGTGATAAGGCCATTTGTTGGTCAAAATTCCATTGACACCTATATGTTCAAATTTTTTATATACAACCTATCTGTTCAAAAAATCTATCTGTTAAAATTCTATCTATTGAAATTATCTATTCAAAAAATCTATCTGTTAAAATTCTATTTGTTGAAATTCTTTTAATGTATATGTCCTAATTTTTTTATATGTCCTAATTTTTTTATATGTCCAAATTATTTTAATATTTTTAATTTCACCAAGCTTATTTTTCTTATATGTTGAAATTCACCAAGTTCATTTCCTTTATCTGTTGAATTTTTACTCATCTTTTTGTTTGAATTGAATTATCTTCCTTAATGGGTTCTTTCTGTTATTTCAAAACCATAACAATATCAATTTCATCACCATCCAATTCTCTCAATCTAGAGTTTGATACAAAAACAAAGCAATCCATATTTGTCTTCTCTCTCTCTCTCTCTCTCTCTCTCTCTCTCTCTCTCTCTTTCTCTACTTTCTCTTACTTTTTTTCTCTATGTCCGCTCAATCTCAAAGTTCTCAAAATCTCTCTCATCACTCTCTTTTTCTCTCTCAAAATGGAATGTTGTAACATGAGTAGAGGGCGGATTGGACTTCACCACCTCTATCGGTTATGAATCTTACAACTGAACAACCATCGCCACCACTGCCATTGTAGCCACCACAGCTTCACTGGTCATCCTTTAGCTATGACCGCCATGCAACCGAACAGTTCACTGGGTTCAACTCTTCGTGCCTCTATGAGCGCCTCACCTTCTTAGATCAGTCAAACTCCTCCTCCTCTTCCTAGGGCTGAGCAAAAGAACTATAAAATCCATAAACTGAACCGGCCCAGTCCAATCTAGTAGATTTAATTTGGTCTTTTGAATCCATGGTTCGATTTTGACTTGAAAAATTGAAAACCATTCTCCGTAGATTGGTTTCGGATTGAAGTTCACCGTTCTAGATTAGCACTGATCCAGACCATATGTTGCTTAAGCCATATACATACCATGCACCCTTTGAAACAGTGCTGCTATTGTTGCTATTTTTGTTGCTTTTTTTTAATTATAGTATTGTAATTATTGTTGTCACAGAAAAAATATCTGTTTGATGAGAGTTTTATTCTTGCTAATTGTAGACGTCCTCGAATGTCTCGGGGGAGATCCCCATTCTGTTCATTTTGGGCTCACTACAGTTCAGACTCAAGTTGTCACGGTTCTTAATCTGAACCAAAGAGTTCAAATCCGGCAAATCGTTTTGGAAAACAGATTTTTGTAAAGAAGTGCCAAACATGGACTGCTTTGTCAGATACAGAGTCGCCACCTAAATATTTATTTTGAGGGAATTTAGAAAACCCTGACTCGTTGCCTAAGGCCACATGTCCGTCATCACCAAAGTTGCCTCGGCTCGGAAACTTGGGTACGATTGGGGAAGGTCAGCTATGAGCACCCCCGTTCGCCCGATCAAAGATCAGCCTCTACTAACCATGATATCTAGTTTTGAAAACATTATGCGTTCTTCTTCCGGTTATTAGCCTAGATTTACTATGTGATGCGCACAGCATACAAGTATAGACCAAATCGCCTAAATTGGAACAAAACATTGCATATCTGTTTGTTTGGAAAATGTTTTGAAATTTGCTACTCGCGAGTAGGCTAACATACGGATTTTGATGAGTTGTTCCAACTCAAGCAGTCCAACCTTCACCCACAGGCATTCAGGCAGTTCATATCACATAAGCATCTAGCCACATGGTAAGCATGCTGTCATGGCAACACTCACACGCATGCAAGGATGCTAAAGCATAAGAACTTACCGAGTACTCCGAGCCAAAATAGAAACTAGTTAGTAATCATATGCATGATCCTAGTTCATGTTAAGATGGCTAATGCAACACATGCAAAATGCAACTAAGATAGGCTCGACTAATCTATAATGACATGTGAAATGCTACAACTAACACGTATTCAATTTGGAATTGAAATACAAATGCAGTTAGAATGATGCGCCGAGCCCGGTGCATGCAAAACGAATGAATGGATGCAAACATGCTATCATACTGTATGCTACTTGAAACATGCCCTAGACTAACCATCGAAAGCTAGTAAATAAAAGGGAAGAAAGACGTGGGGTTGGGAGACATACACACACTCACGCACACTTATTACACAATTGCCCTCACTCGGAGGGTCTGAATAAATATTACACAACCAAATGAATACCGCTAAATTAATTATTACATAATTCCTAACTAATTAACAAATTAAATGCAGAAGGAAGGTGGCCGCAGCCCTGCCTCGAAATGTGTGAATGATGCATGCTTGACTCGTCTCGCCCGGAAACTCGCTACCATAGCACTGCTGCCTCTGTTTTCACTGCCTCGCTCCTCTGAAAATTCTGAAAGTCTCCAGACCCCTTTTGAATCATCCTCTGAGTGCTCTGGGATGTCACTGGCCAGAATTAAAGTTCACCGGCCATGGTAATGGGCTTATCGGCCAACTGTTGTACCACCGGCGAGCCACTGATGGTCGGTCGGCACTGTAGGTGGTCGGTCGGCCATTGCTTCCTGCAGAATCCTGCAGTTGACAGCAACAGAGGGCAAGCAGTGTATGGCATGGAATTTTCAAGCAAATGTGAGCATGGCCACACTCCCTATCATGCAATGGACTCAAGGAAGCATGGCCCTCGACCCTCGGGCCATCAACTACGCAATTCGATGCATGATGGCCTAAGAAGACAAGTTAGCAACCTAATGTAGATGCATGCAACAAACAAATGAGTGCTAACACCCTATCATGTTGAGATCAAGGGTATTGGCGATCGAGGGTTGAGACGGGTTTCGTCACTTCGGGTACGAACACACCTCTCCCCTTATGTTTAGTTTGACACCCCAAACTAAGCGATGCAATGCATGTATGCCATATACAATGCAAAGTGATGCAACTCATGCAAGGCTACACTAATACAATATGAACATGTCAAGCATACAACAAGACTATATAATGCAACTTAGCTAAGTAACATGCAAACATGATGCAATATAAGCATGCAACCAATGCAATGCAACATGTCAAACATGCAAAGTATGCAAGGATGGACTTATACTGAAATGAGAAGGCCTCAGTCCACCCCAAAACAGTGGCAAAAAATGCTCAAAATGGAGGTGCCAACATGCAAAACAAAGGGCCTAAAGCTAAGGCATGGAAGGCAATTTTCAAGAGCACCCAAAAAAGGGTAAGCATGGATATCAAGACCTACAAAATCAAAGATATGGTATGGTAGAATAAGCCCCAAAACCCACATAAATGGCATCCCAAATGACTCAAGCAAAGAGGCATACACCAAAGCCAAAACATGGAGCATAAGACTACACCACTATAAGGCATTGAAAGGAGAACAAATCCAAGTATGCAAGCATCAAACATGGACTGAAATGGCATGGAAAATGATTCCAAATCATCAAAAATAGACCAAATGAGGCATGCTTATGGCTTACACACTCAAGGCTCACAAGCCAAAACACATAGAAACTATACCAAACATGGCAAACATGGTCAAATCAGCACCCAACAGTCCTTGATCATGGCAAAATAATGCTAAAACCTTCATGAAGTTAAGCTAGAACATGCAAGCATCATGGCTTAAATGCAAGGCACATTTCTAGGCAAAATGGGGGAATGCAAGGCAAGTACAATATGCATGTAAAGGGCCATAAATCCGACCAAAGATAGAGGCAACATATGACCAAATAATGTCCAAGAACCTCTAAAATGGGGCCAAAAACAACCAAGCACATATGCTACCCTTATGGGCCAAAACATGGACAAATGAGACACAAAGGGGAGAGGGGTGTCCCTCCCCCATGCAAGACTTCAAACCCCAATCTTCACCACTAAAAATCCACTGGATTTCAGTGGTGAGAAGGCCAATACACCAAAGTAACCAAAGCTTAACAATGGAAGCACAAAAAGGGCCAAACAAGGCCTTAGAAGGGGAGGTCGACCCCCAACACCAAAACAACCTTAATGAAGTATCTTAAGCATGCAAATACAAGAATTTTTTTAGTTATACACAAATTCTAAATCAGTAAGCAAGATAGGTTAAAGACTAGTGCAAGATTGGGAAATCTAAAGCAAAAGTGTTACCCTTGAAGAACACTTCAAGAACAGCAAGCTCAGCCTCTTCCTTATGATCAAAACCACCTCAAAACTTCAAGAACAAACCCTCAAGACCTCCCAAGTCGAAGTATGGTGTGATGGTGTGTGTCTTAGTGCAAAACCAAGAACAAAACTCACCTTTAGGCCCTCAAACACACACAAAATGAAGAGAAAGAAGGTGTATATTAGATATATGTATGTGTTAGGTCTGATTTTTCTCAACCTCCAACCAAAGGAGAGTAGTCTCCTTATATAGACAATGAAAAAGGTTAAGCTTCCAAGGGAAGCTAACAAAGGGGTCAAGGCTTCATAAAGAAGCCAAGGCAAAGGGGCCAAGGCTTCCTTAGGAAGCTGGGGCAGGTGTCCAAGCTTCTTGAGGAAGCTAAGAAAAAGGTCCAAGCTTCCTCAAGAAGCTAGACCAAAAAGGTGCAAAAGGGGCAAAACAGCCACACTCGTGCATGGGGAGGAGGGTCCGTGCATTCCAGCTGGCATAGCTGGCTTGCATCATGCCTGAAAAAGGCAAAAATGTGGCACCGGCTAGAAAAAGAGGCCATCGGCCAAACAGATGATCGGCCGACCACACTAAGTGCCGACCGGCCAATGGTATATTTCACCAATGGCCGGTAGCAAGAATACACGGCCGATGGCCTCAATCCAAGGCCGGTGGGTGTCAGGGGTAGCTAACAAGCTACTCTCTACCCTCAGGTACAAAACACACAAATCCTTGGTGCAAAACCAAGCACAGAACAAGCAAATTGAGAGATCCTGAGGCAAGGTGCGTAGCCGAGACCTCCAGGAACTCAAAACAAACCCGAACATGGATGATCACCGAGTGTTCAAACGGTGACGTGCAAGTCTTGAGGACGGTCAAAAATGGGGTGTCTACACTAATATATTTATTTACTAGATATTATGTTTGTTTAAGTTAATGGTGGAACAATAAGCATGTTTATGTTACAAAAAATCTTGGACAAATTAATATTGAAATAAAAATGTTATGTGATTTTTATTTGTAAACATATTATGTGAGATCGTGCTTCCAAACTGAGCTGAACCGTGATTAAATGGATTGGTTCGAATTGGTCCCATAATAAATGGATTGGTTTGGTTCCAATTTACATGGAACTACAGACAACGGATTGGTCCTAGTTTTATACCCAAACCGAACCAATTCGAAGCATGCTTACCTCTACATTCTCCCGTCATCCCTCTAATACTTCTATCGCCCCTTCCTTCTCCACCACCGCCCTTAAAGCCATTTTCTGAGTACCCATCTCCTCTACCACTACCACCATTAACAACAACAATAACAACAACAACAACAACAACAATTGCAACAAAGGCAAAAGCAAACCTCTTCTTTATTCTTCTCGGAGCTCCACCGTACAAAGTCGTTATTTGCCTCAAAAACTGAGAGGTTTTCTGGGTTTTTTAGCCACATCGGAGGTCCTGTGACGTTAAGGCGTAGAGTATTCTCTAGTCTCTCTTCACCACCAATGACGAACACAAATCCACGAAACAAAAAGGAGAGGATCATTTACTAGCCCCCAATCAATCAACCTTCCAATTTCTCTATGTTTGAAACCCCAAGTTCAATAGATAAGAAAGAGAATTTCAATAGTATAGAACTGTCTTTATCAATCTAAACAAAAGGAACGTGGATCTAAAAATGACCTATAACCTCAGTGTTAGTCTAGCAATATAATAAATAAGATTATTAGCATGAATTATATAATAAAAATGATAATAAATATAATATATATATATATATATTACCAAAAACCAAGAGTTGAAAAACATAGTTGTAAGACTTTGGAAGTCGTGTTGTTATTGTCCTAAAATTGATTTTCCTCTCCTCATAATGGTACAATCGGAGTGAAGCAGTTCCGAGATAAAAACCCGTATTGCTCACAGTATCCCTCATCTAGTGTTCACGACCACCAGGAGGCTTGAACCATGCCACGAACTAGAGTTTCCCAAAACATCAATATAAAATATACATAACTCTCACAAAATATTTCATCTCTCAAACCATATTGTAACACCCCCAAAATAAGTACAATAATCCAACTCCAAACACTAGTACAAAATGTTATAAATAAAATAAGAAACTTTCATTAATCAGAGTCAGTATACAAAAGGTAACATATGCGATATACATTCATAAACATGCGATATACATTCATAAACAGTTCATTAAGCTCTAGGCTTGTACAAAAGATAAATACAAAATAAACAAAATTGAGCCTTCAGCTCCACAGTCCTCCCAGACGGAGGCATATCACCAGCACCTAAAAATGGTTTTCCCAAGTAGGGTGAGCCAAAGCCCAGTAGAAACAATCTAACACAATTTACGAATCTTAACAAAGATATAAGTATGATATGCATATACAATGCCCGTGATAAATCATTTACAATTCTTTTTCCCAAAACCATGTTATGCCAAGCTTTATATCTCATTCTATATCATCTCAATTTGTTAGTCATATCCATTTCATCTCAATTCATTAATCATGTCCATTTCATTCAATTAACCAAACTGAGGATACAACTTAGTAGGTCTCTAACCAATATTGCTATCATACAAATATATCTATTTGCCATTTTACAGAAATTTTTGTCCGCGGGAATTGACAACCATGTATACGCGCGGTTTTTGGGACTTTCACCCTGGACACACATGCCAACTTAATTCAATGGAATCCATTCCCTTTCTTCTCCTCAATACCATACATTTACAATGTATTAAAAACAGAGTTATATTCAATGACAACGGATAAGAGATTAGTTTCGATTTACCTAATCCTCATTCAATTTTTATAACAATCATAGTTGTCCTCTATTGATAGTCCAAAACAAGTATTTCTAAACAGATATACAATCTTTAAGAAAGATAGATTATTCAAATTTTCATAGGTGAGAGGTAATACATATCCAACTCCACCATTTATGTAAACATCATCCAATTTCGTACTCCCAATGTCAATTTCATTTATTTATACAAAATAACAATTTGAGTCATTTTAGGGCACAACTCTATTTTCTTCAAAACCCATTCCAAATGTCAAAACTAACAAATTTAATACAATACATCCTCATAGCTACACCCATAACAATTTGCAAAACCTTTATTTGAGAAGCCCTCTTTTGTTTTTAAACCAAAACCTTATGTTTGTGTAAAATCCTGTAAATCCCAACATATTTACACAACAACAGATAGCTAAGTTAAAAATCATAGGAGAGTGTAAAAAATCCCTACCTCAAGCTTAGAAGACCAAGGAAAAAATGGTGGAACTTCAAAGACACTAAAACCAAGCTTTATTCGGATCAAAGCGAAGCTCTTGAGACGCTCTACCTCCTTCCCAAAGACACTAGGGTAGAGAAACCAACGAATCTAGGTGTAAATGTAGAGAGAAGTTGGGTTTTAGAGAGAGAAAGGGTCAGTTTTTTAGAGGAAAAGATATGAAAAAGTGATATAAAAAGGTGTTGCTGTGAACTGATATACACGCAACTCACTCGAGCGCAAAATTTGTCGCTCGAGCGACCAGACACGATAAGTTGTTCCGCTCGAGCGTAAAAAGCTTCACTCGAGCACAAAATGCATACTCCCAGAAGTTTTACAAACAGAAGACCGTCGCTCGAGCGAAGAACACTACATCCCCAGTATCTTTGCAGGCCTGCAAAAGTACTAGGAGCTCATAAAGCTCGCTCGAGCGAAGAGGTCAAATTCTAGGCAACAATAGCTTGAACCAACTAACAACCAACCTGTTCTAAACACATCCAAGACACTCCAAAATTCAAACTCAATGAGAAATAAGGGGAAACATGACATGCACAACAATACAAAACCATGAAACTCGAGTTCAGGATACAAAATTAGTCGGGTCCAAACCAAAATTGCTATACATATTTTTCATCTCTTATTATGTCTCCAAACACTAAGTAAAGATATTGAAATATAGGTTTATATAAGCATATTTGTAATCAGTGGAATTAATCCTCCATAAATAATAAAATGGTTTTAGAATTACAATACGCTAAGTATAATAGATTTATCATTACAATAATATATGGCATAAAATATTTTGTAACGGCTAAACAATTAAGTATTCAAATATTATTGATTTTGTTAAAAATATTCTAACAATCCCCCACTTTTTAATAAAAATAAAATTTTTAATATTTTCACAAAATTTGTAACATATCCCTACATTTCAACACTCCAATTCAAAAATAATATAAATACAACATATATATAGGGCAACATATATTGTGTAATAGGCATAGGTGTCTTCTGAACTTGAACCTCCCTTAGTGTCAACAGTCTCCCTCTGAAGAATCATAATGAACTAAGTCTTGAACGACTCTTTGGACCGAAGGTCAACATGTCACACACACAGTACTGGGATTGGACAAGGGTTAGTGCTTTTAATGGCCATGCACTCTAATCTTGATTCTCATGAGAATTTTAGAGACTAGCCCAAGTCCCACGGTCGTGGTCTCACGACAATTCTCACTTAGTAAAATCCTCCAAAGGTACAGTGACAGAATGCACCTTGCAGGAGGTTACCTTCCTTGGATTCATTTAGGGTAACACCCTTCCTAACCAATCCTCATCAACACAGTTGCCTTAGAAATGGGTAGAAGAACCACTCTTATGGTGTCTCCTAAAATAAAATTGTTGGAATCAAGACACACTTTAAGGATTGTTTGCACCCATTGAACCTCCTTCATGGGGTTGCCAATCACAGAGGTTAGGTTACTTCCTTAGGTGACTTAGGGCTTAGCTCATTCCCCTCGACAAAAAATATGGATCTAGCATTGCTAGTCTAGAGGCAGTAAGTTCTCGAGATTATATAATTTAAATTTGCCTCAAATTTGACTTCACAAGTGATAATAATTTTGAGCTTCTCATGCTTCAATTTTATTTTAAACATATTTCTCCATCATACACAATTCTTTTAAAAACTCACTTTGTAAACACATTTAATTGGACTCATCATGAAAATATATCCAATTCTTTGTCAAGGCAACATAGATCCATCAAGCAAATATGATCCATATGTTTTTCGAACCGAGGCAACATATTGAATCTGTCAAATATATTTGTTCCAAGTAGCCAATAGCCATACCATTAAGAATCACAAATCTTGGTGACCAATAGTCTACTATCATGAACTACACAATATGCCATACTATTAGGAATCACAATTTTGGGTGACCAATAGTCTACTGTTAGGAACTACATAATATGGCCACTATTCTCATAACTTACTAGGAACCACAAATTTCTTTTCATTTTATTTCTCCTTCCTGAGTAAGAGTCATGTAACGCCCCAAATTTTATTACTCGAATACATTACCGAATCTCATTGTTAAAGTCAATTTTCAAGATATAGTTAAAGAAGCAAAATAAGATAAATAAAATAATTAAACTCCCCTCTCTCATAAATGCAATGATAGAATGTTCAACACAAATAAGTACAACACATGCTCTTAGGCTTAAATTGAGAATTACAGACTAAAATAATTACAATCAAGAGAATATAATCTCTTTACAATACATTGACATCTCACTCAGAATAAACAAATTACAATCCACAATACAACAATTCTCTTATGTCTTGGCGACACATCCGACTCCACATCTAAAAATAGTTTAAAGATTATGATGAACACAAAGTCCAGTAGGGATCTACAATGATTCTCAACAATAAGGCCAATAGATACATATGATCATGAATGCTATCAGGTGATAATTAGATAAGTAATGTGCCCTTTTATATCCAAAATAAACATACATAAATATACACTTCCTTCTCAAAATCTCTCTTCGACCTTTCAAGAAAAACTTATTTATTATCTTTTTAACTTATCACTTATGATTCAAAAGAAATTCTTCAAATCTTCTTTACTTCAGAAAAAATTTTAAACCAATCAATCTTACACTTATTCTAACCTTTAATCCAAAAATGATAATTACACTACCACCTACCAACTTACTATAATCCATATAACATCAATTATACATACCAACACCTATCATATAGACAAATATTATCATCCAATTCATTACAGAATTATCCCAATCACACACTTTACACCTCCTACACAAATCCACCATGTCACATTTATCTGCACAATTCTGTAGCCAAACAATAAATATAACATAATTAACAACCGACATCATCAAGCCAATCCAACATAGTTTACTAGGCGCTAACCGAAAGGAAAGCTGGAACCTATCTCAGAGCACCATGGTTTACCAGTGGTTAGCCAGAAGGAATGTGAAACCTCTATAAAGCCCAATAGTCCACACGCTTTACCGGGTGCAAACTGAAAGAAAAGTGGAACTTCTGTCAATGCGCCACGCTTTACCGGGTGAAAACCGAAAGGAAACGAACCCTCTATATAGCACCTTTATCCATCAACTCATAATATGACCAAATAATTCAATATTACAAGACATTCAACATTACAAGACACACATAACTTATTCTACTTCAATCCATACCATCATCCACCGATTACCAAAGACAAAATCTCTACATATATAGTGACACGAGTTATTGTTAATGAAGCACCATGACCCTCGTAACATCTTCATTCTTAAAACCCATTAACTTTTCCTAGAATTCCTCCAACAACTAAATTATCTCAAACATCCCATAGTTTATTTTACCAATTCTCATAACCAACTTTCACAACATAAGTCAATTTCACAACAAACATTTCCTTTCTTTCTCATTTACGAAATCTTAATTCACAATAATTAACATAACTCTAAAATCATGACATTATTCTCTTCTCTTATTTCTCAACATTATTAAGCAATTAGAAATTAGACTTTTTTTACTTTAAATCCCATAAAACATGTTCTAGTAGTTGAAAACTTCCATAATTCACAATAAATCATAAGTTTAACTTTTTTATTTCAAAACCCTAACTTTCTCTTACATGTTTTTCAAAATCTCTTCCAAATGTGATGTTTAATGCAATAGAAAAGTACCACACATCTATCTATAAGAAAATATATAGGGGAAGTAAGGAAATCCCTACCTTAAGCAAGAAGAGAAGAAAGCCCGGGAATCCAACTTCGACGAAAACACGATTCGCTTAGATTAAAGAAAAACAATCGATGTGCTCTACGTTTTGGTATAAAGAACTAAGGTGAAATTTTCAGTAGATGTAGATGAAATCCAAGCTTGAAAGCTTAGGATTTTCAAAAATGGAGGAAAGAAAGAGAAGAGAGAGTGAAAAATGAGATAGATTTGACCCAAAAGTGACTTTTTAAAGATTAGATCCCGAACAGACCGCTCGAGCGGTTAATCTGCACTTGAGCAGTGAATGAAATCTCTTAGTATCTATACTTTCTTGAACAGACCTCTCAAGCGATCAAAAGTGTGCTCGAGCTGTGAATCAAGGCTTATATCTCAGACAATTTTGAAAAACATAGATGGAAGGGTCTATCGACTGCTCGAGGGGTGAAACTGGCACTCAAACGAACTATGCATACAGTACAGATTAGCAAACTTCAAATGGGCATAACTCTCTCGTCCGGACTCCGTTTAGGGTTGTTCTTATTGCAAATTGAAGCCCCGGAAATAAACTTTCTAGTGGTTCTAGCTTCATATCAAGATTCAAAGTATGGAGAGAGAAAATGATAAAGAATGAAAACTACTTAGGAACAACTATTCGAATTTGGAGTTTTTGATCCAATCTCGCTCAACCATTATGGTAACGCCTCAACCAAGGCTCAAATATCTAATATCGACTAAGAAGGTTCTCAATTGTGATAATCTCGCCCAACCATTATGGTAACGCTTCAACCAATACTCAAATATCGACTAAAAAGGTTCTCAATTATAATAATCAAAAAGTCAAATATAATTTCATTATACCAAGAAGTACGAAGTGTTAGAAGTCTTTTCGAACAATAATAAATAAATCAACAACAATCTCTTTTAAAAACCTCCAAATACTTGATCTCCTTTTCACAAAATAAGAATATGTAAATATACAAATAATTTCATTCACCCTTACATTATAAATCTTCATAAAGCCAATACACAAATAATCATTTTCTCAAGAGTTATTTTCTTACTCACACTTGCATAAAAATTGAAAATTATTTCTTGAAAGAAATATCACACATAACTTATTTTACTTTCATAAAACAATTAATTAAACAAATAATCCACCACCACATTCCAATCTTTTTTCTTTTTTTAAACAAAAATTTTCACACAAAGTGAAATTAACAAAACTATTTTCAGAATTCTTATTTCCCCACCTCTAAACTGACAAACATCATGAAAGACATTACCATTACTACTTCCTGCATCATATAGTTCTAGCATAGTATTGATTACATGAAAAAGCAGTGCAATATAAGAAATCACTAAAACCATATAATACCAATTACACTATCAGTCAAATGCATCAAAAAATAAATTTAAAATTCTTAATCCAATGTAAATGCTCAAAGTTCAATATGTTAGCAAGACCTCAACACATGAGCCTGCAAGCTCTATTCAATATGAAGAAATATAACAAACTTGTGTAGGAAATAAACATGTGAGGCTAATCAACCAAGCAAGCAAATAAATGAACTATTTCAATTAACTAACTGTAATAAAAGTGACCAAAATAACTGTTAGACATAATTTTTCCAAGAAGATTAATGCAACATTAAGACTCTATTTACATTATCAATTATAACTCATTTCTCAATGATTAATTCAACAATTATCACCACAAGAATTAACACTTTTGCCAACCAAAAAATTGGTCGCTAAAAGCCCATTTTTGGTCAGCAAAAGTTATCCGCGATCAATTTTTTTGGTCGCTACTTTGGTCGCCAATTGAGGGTCGGCAAAAGTAATTTGCGACCAAAATTTTGGTTGGTCGGGAAAAGTTGGATTTGCCGACTAAATTTTTGGTCGCTAAATATATCATTACCACGACTAATTCATTTAGTCGCTAAAACACTTTGGTCGCAAAAAGTGATATTTTTCTGACCAAATAAATTAGTCACCAATTGACACATTTCGCGACTAAAAAGTTTGGTCGCCAATTATCACATTCAAAGACCAAAAAGTTTAGTCGCCAATTGTGATATTCCACGACCAAAAAATTTTGGTCGCCAATTGTGACATTCCGCGACCAAAAAATTTGGTCGCCAATTGTCACATTCCGTTACCAAACATGTTTTGCGCAACTAAAACTTTAGTCGACAATAGACCTATTCGCGACCAAATCCTTTGGTTGCCAAAATTAATAATTTTAACGACTAATTATTTAGTCGCCAAATGTGCTTGGTGATACACCAACTACTTTATTTAGTCTGCAAAAGTATAACTTACTGGGGCACGAGTGCCCTTACTAGTTTTGGGGCTTTGATTAGCAAAAGCTATTGGGAATTTGGGACAAAAGTACAACATTTCACACTGAGTTGCCATGGAATGCAAAAGATCGAAACATTTCCTCATCAATCATAAACATTACAACACAACTTAATTTCTTTACAATCGTGTCAAGTACAAAGAGAGACAGACACAAAGAGAGAACAGAATCAACTTTACCTTCCCCACCAAAAAAATAGCAAGACTGTCTGCAAGATAACAAGGTAAAAGCTACATACTAAACTTTGCATTCCCAATATATACATTCATGTAGCAGTGGCATGAAAGTTACCCTTAGATGGCTTCGCACATTCGCTTGCTTCTTTCATTCTCCGATTCTCCTACTTAATGTATTGGGAAAGCCACTTAAAGCCATCGCCATATCCCATCTTGTGCACGATACTGCACATGAAGACCTCAATAGGACGGACATTTGAGTTAGCGAGGTCAACATTACCCTTACCAGTAGTAACACCAGTCAAACCCAAGTAATATCTCAACTCATCCTCTGAGGTAGCACAGGGTATGTCAATCTTGTTCCCAAGTATGAGACACAGGACATTTGCAAGTGAATTGTCTGAGAGGAGGGCATCCAACTCCTTTTTGGCCTCTGCAAATCTCTCTTTGTCGTACACGTCAACAAGGTAAACTACAGAATCCACCTGCATGATGATCAAAAATTATATACTAGTTGTGAACAAAATTCAAGACTCTTTGTCATATAAATGAGTTGTGATTTGTCTTTTTCATGCCTTGATAGAGAAAAAAACTAACAGCAATAACAATAACAAGATGGAAAAACATTGATTCGAGCAGTAGTTCATTTAGCCAAGATTCATCCCTCAAAACTAGAAATGCATAGATAACAACTATATGAATGTGAAAAATAAAATGAAAACTGAATAAGGTGGTGGTTAAATATATGTTACTGGAGCTTTGAAGTTTCTTATGTTCTGTGTTTGGTGTTGGTTGGGTTATACCAAGATCAGTCTATGATGTGTTGGCGGGGGTGGGGGTTTTACTCGGAGGAACTTTCATATAGCTTATGATGTGGTGCCATTTTGTCTTATGTGGTGCATTTGAAAAGAGTGAGTGTGGATGCTTCTTTTGAAGGAGCAGGGCTCCTTTTTCGTAAGTTGAAGCATATGTTTTAATATTTTTTATATAAGAGCCTCTATTTGTACAATTGGAATGTAAATAAGTTGTGTTATGTTTTGTTGCTTTTTAGTGAACTAATTTGCTTATCAAAAGAGTACCTCGAGACTGATCTTGGCATCATCTAATGGATAGTAATTCCTGAAGACACTCAACCATAAGTGCCTTGTTATGCAATGTGTTAGTCAATTATTCATATTCCCCTCAGCTCCCATTACACTTCACTTACGAGGTTCCATGGTTATTGTGTACACTGCAATTATTTTTGGATTCACTTAAGAAATTCTCTAGTTTTTTCATGTTCTGTAGTTGTGTCCTTTCTTTGTTTCTTAATGTCATAGGTCCTCTAGTATTGTCACTTGAGGACTATATGTTACTAAACTTTTCATCACCTGATCTGCCGCTCATTCTGGAATGTTGACATATATTAGTCTGAGTAATTTGTTGAATTGGTTGTCTTTTGGTGTTTGTAGTGCATATTGGAGGAAGTTCAGGGTCCAACTACATATAGTAGACAGAAATAGTATGAACATAAAAAACAAAAATGACAACTGAAAGTACATGATGTAAAAATGTCAAACATACTAGTTGATTGCAGTAACTCAACTATAAAACTTCACCATTGTCCATTGCAGTAACAGCATGAAAGGTTCTAAACTCAAAACAACAAAGTGGCAACAATTGCAAATAGACTTACCAGAATTAACTTGAACAATATACAATTCTTCAAAGTACATGCAAAGAAACAACAAGGCTAAGGCAAGAAAACCACGAAAGAATTGATTGCCCACTTAGCCAATCCAACTATAAGGAGGATAATCATTTTTGTATTGTTAATAGGCAATTTACCGCCCAAAAGCCAAAATGATGATTATGACACTAGTGCTAAGGAACTCATTTCCTGATAAATGATAACCCAATAGGCCTACCAAGACACACAATAAATTCAAATCAATTCCCACTTCCAACAAGGCCTTTATAAATTGTCCCTAAAATTGTACTCAGCAAGCAACAATCGAAACAAGAACCAACAGTAAAAGTCAATTTTCTTAAAACGCATAACAAATAGTCAGCTCCCTCATTGCTCCCGTTATTTTTCTTCGAAAGGTATAATCTGCCAATTTTTACTTTCTAGATGTGTGCACTTGCAAAAGAAATGCCATGAAATATTTTTCACAGAAATATAAAAACCATGATAACCAAAAAATATGTTTTGCATACTTCAGAATTATAACTCAGCAAAGGAAAATAAATGCGCACCTTTCTTTCACACTCCCACAAAACTCGTAATAATCAGGAAACCCTTGCAATCTTGCACACTCACGAATTGTGAGAACTCTATCTTGCTCGGGATGTAAAATTGACTAGACAAATTGAGCACATCAAAATAAAATGTTGGTTACACTATTAGCTGGAATCAAGGCTGGCTCATACTTGGCTGTGAAGATCTGGTCGGCACAGAAGAGTTGGCACTGGTTCATCCCACCATAATCGTGAAAATGGTCTGCATTTTGGTAATACATCAAATACATCAAATCAGGTACCTAGATATGACCAGAACAAGTATAAATAGAAGGTAAAATACAACGCAAATAGTGATTGAAGGAAAAAAAAATAATTTCATTCAACATGTACACAAGAATTTCATGGAAGGATAGAAGATAGAAACAGGCTCAAATATACAGAACAGAGAACTAACTATATAAGAAAGATAAATCTATTCATTAATCTAAAAATGGATTTTCCTCTACCTAGAGAAGTTCTATTTCTCTCTCCCCACACCAACCACATCAAATTTAAGAGAACAAAACTATCATGTCTTCTTCATTCTCCTCAGTACTCGAGCTGTTGATCAAGAACAAAACAACTCCCCAAGCATCTGCGAGAAGACCCACATACCAAACAAGAGAAGGGGCAATGACCACAACTCCCTCACCACCTCAATGAATTAGGACATGATTCACTGATTCCCCATTTTTCCTACATGTGCAACACCAATTCAAATGCACTTACCTCCTCTGAAAGCCACCGGTTCAATTTGTTCCTTTCGTTGACCAAATTACTTATGTTTTCACTAAGGGGTTACACAAACATCTATTTGAGCTTTCTGCGTTCCAAACACATCTCCCTTAGACTGTTCAGTTTGCAGGGGAGTGTTAGAGAGCCTCTGCAGCTTGTCCCTGACTTTTGTATTTTTTGAAAGATTTCATTACGTATATTTAGGCCTAAGTTTAGGCTTGTAATAGACATTAACATGTATGTTTTTTGTTATCTATACTTCAATTGAGATGAATATATTTACATTGAATTTAAGCAATTCTTTCACTACTCCAAGAAGCTCCAATTATTTCTATAGGCAACACAAGATAATAATGGTTGCTATTTGTATAAACCAAACCAAACCAAACCAAACAAAGTCTTGGTCAAATACATTAATCCTTTTTCGTCATTCCTCTTTGTCAAGGGCTATATGCTTGCTTAAACTAAACAAATTCATCTTTTTCACTTTTTCCCTCCCTTTAACATTTTCATTTACCGTAATCATATTACTCTTCTTTATTGTTGCATTTATAAGTCTTCATTGAACATGATCAAACCATCTTAGTATGTTCTCACTTCACTTATCTTCAATTGGTTACCATTTCATGTATATATCCATTTCTAATTCTCTTTCCTTTTATACTTTAGGAATAGAAACATAATAAGAATTTCCACTATTCCAGACTTGGACACTGCAGGAGAATTGACCACAAAAGCATCAAAATTACGCTCACAAAAGGAGTAAACAACTTTTCTTTTTTGAAATTTATAATAATAATAAAGATTTCAAAATAATAGAACAAACCTTTCTTAAGGAACTCCTGTGAAAGTTCACATTTTGACCCAAAACTGCTTTGGCGAATTGTCAAAGTCTCTTTGGTTTGACAATCAAAAGCTGGGTTGTCAATAAGTGCATTGACAAAAACCCATAGATGGATCTTCACTGCGTGGGCTTTGAGATTAGCATTCTTATTCTTTTTATTAACAATACTCATTACATAGTTTGTAATCTGGTTGGTAACATAATCAACATGAGTCCCACCCTTAATTGTCGCAATCGAATTTACAAAGCTGACCTAGAAAGTCATCAACCCATCAAAATTAAACATTAAGTTTCATCAATATAGCAGTTGAGAGAAAACCATTTACCTATAACCAATTATTTAGGACGCAACTAAAAACTACAAGAATAACTATGAGACAAATAAATATATAACTAAAAACTATAAGAATAACTATGAGACAAATAAACTATAAGAATTTCCACCAAACAAATCAACATTAGAAATTTTGTTTGGTCGAAAAATCAACTTATTCTTTTGCCCTCTTATAAACAACACCAGAAGAATTTTTTCTTCTGCCTGGAAATCAACATCAGACTTCTTTCTTCTGCCTGGACAACACCTTGACAAAAATTCTTTTTTCCAGGCCAACATAACCCCCCCAAAACAACATCAGAACAAAAATTCTTTCTTCTTCCTGGACAAATCCTCAACTGCCCCAAAAAGATCTATTCCAATTTTTTAGGAATAGAAACATAATAAGAATTTCATACTACAGAATGAGACTATAGCTGGAAAATAGTTAAGGACGAAAGGGAGAAAAAAAAATTCTTACCTCGGTCATGTTAAAAATGAAATTCGGAATAATGGGTAGGGCTTTGCTTCCAACAAGGACAAAAGCATCGACACACAGGTCTTGAAATCGAATCTCAACTTTTGGGAATTCCAAATCAACTCTACAATTCCAAAAGAAAAAAATACAAAGACACACAACCATAGCAACAACTTCAGCTCAAAAGAAAGAAATCAATTAAAACTTAAGAAAAAAAAAAAGAGACAGAGATCGTAAATTAGATATTCAATGTTGTTTTCTTTCTTTCTTTCCTCCAAACATTTTAACATAGACCAAAAAACAAACACCTTATAGGCATGCCAAACACTAAGGAGAGACCATATGACTACTATCATTGATACATACAAACACTCTATTGCGTGTGTGTATATATATAGATGTAGAGTTCATCAATACCTGGTAAGGAGAGGCCAAACACACAAGCACACACTATATATGTACCTGGTAAGGATAGACCAAACACACAAGCACACACACGCACACTATATATATATAGAGAGAGAGAAAGAGAGAGAGAATAAGAACACCATGCCACCAATACCACTTAAAAATTGAAATGTTTTTTGAAAAACGAGATGGTGACATTGGACAATGAAGGGGCAAAGATCTGAGAAGTTGAAAATTATAGTTAGGGTTTGAAATTGGGGAAACGAGAGAGAGAGAGAAAGAGAGCGTGTTTATCTTACGCAAGAGGTCTGAGATTGAGAGGATTAGCAATGGTAGAGTGTAGGCGGCTCCACACACTACCACCGAATATCCTTCCTCTCTCTACCAAACCCATTGCTACTCCGCCGCTGCTCCTGTTTCGTTTCGTGTTAGTGCCTTCTTCGTGTTTGCTCTCTACTTTGGCCAGTTCGCCGCCGACCTCACAATGGGGAAACAGAGCGACACGACCATGGTGTGAGACATTTTTGGTGGTAGTGATTTTGAATGGTGGCCTAGGGTTTATGTTTATGTGAATGTCAAAGAGAAAGAGAAATAGACAGAGAGCAAAGAGAGAAACAAAGAATACATTGTGAGCAACGGTGAGAGAGAGGGAGAGGGAGAGCAAGCGAATTTTTTTATTTGTTTGGTGTTTATGTCTTCCACGTTTCAAATTTCCCTCCCAAATTTTTGCCGACCAAAAGACCATATTAGTTGCAGAAAAGGTACCTTCGCCGACAAATTTTTTTAGAAACGGCGACTAAAATATTAGTCGCTAAAAGTACTAATTTGGCGACTAAATTTTTTTAGTTGCTGAAAATAAGTTTTTGGCGACCAAATTTTTGGTCGCCAAAAAATATGTTACCTTCCGCGACCAAATTTGTAGTTGGTCGGCAAAAGCATACCACTTTCTGCGACCAACTCATTTTTTGGTTGCCAAAATATAACCTTCTGCGACTAATAATATTTGGTCGCCAAAAATATTGATCATTCGTGGCTAATTAATATTTGGTCGCCAAATGTCATTTTTTTGTGACCAAAATTTTTTTGGTCGGCAAAAGTGGTCGACAAATGTGTAAATTCTTGTAGTGGGCAACCTTACAACCTTACAGAAAACCATCTAATATATATGTTAATAGAATATATATAAAACCATCTAAATAATAGAAAACCTATGACAACCTTACAGACAATAAACCTACTTTGCTGTCCACATCTCTATGGTTATCAATCATTTCATCCTCTATTATTAATAAATCATCCAACACAGCAGCTATAATTAGATGAAATTAATGGGCTTACATACATTTTCATCTTACTTATATAATCATTTTCATAAATGATTATATAAAATTTAATAAAAGTAACTTAAAATGTTAAACAATTAAATAATATTCTAACACAAGACTCATACAAACTACCGTTCATGCATACAACAAAACCGAAAGCTACAATTGACCGAATGAAATAATCTAACATTAAATGTTCTTTTTCTTTTTTCCATAAGGGAATTTTCAGACTTGAACTCAATTTTTTCCCCTTAATACAATTTCATGAATAGACTAATTTCCCCCAAAAACATGTTCAAAGAATTTTACAGGCACATTTCCTGAATTTTAAAAACCTTAAAAATGTGTGAAAATAACCCAACCAATACAATTGCAACCATTTTCCATAAAACATAATTCTGATTTCTATTCAAATGTGAGGCACAATTTTTGCATTAGAAAATGCCTATAACTTATACAAATTATATAAGAAACTATATATGCATATAATAGTTTTTGTGTTATTAGTTACAGATTTTAAAAACCAAAATTAATGGTGTAACATCTCAAAACCATTACCTATAACTAGAGCTATTTTCTTAAATTAAGAAAATCTTTATATTTCCAAAGCAGAACTAAAACAATACTAAGGCCTTATTTGGGAATGGGTTTTTTCAGTAATTTTTGGCTTTTTTGCTAAAATATGACGTTAAAAAAAATTAGTATGTTTGGGATGACTTTTTAATTTTTTACAAAAAAAAAGAATGAGAGACAGAAAAACAGAGCCGAGAGGGAGAGAGAGGATCTCAGGCGATGGTGACCAACAAGGAGGTGAATCGGTGCTCCGGTTGCCAGCCAACGTGAGGAGGACTGGCGGTGAGAGTGAAGGGGAGAGGAGCGGCGGTGAGGGAGAGGAAGAGGGAGAAGGACGTTGAAGAGAGAGAGAGAGAGAGAGAGAGAGAGAGAGGCGCTATTAATGGTTTAGGGTTGGGTTTGGTTTGGTGAGAGGGTGAAATATTTATGTAAATGGTTATTGGCGACTAAAACTTTTTGTCGGTAAAGGTATTTTATAATTCCCTCTAAATATTTGAAATGTCTCCCTCCAAAACATTTACTTCTTTGGCGACTAAAATTCAATTTTGTCACTAAAAACAATCTTTTGGCGACCAAAAGTTTGGTCGCCAAAGATAAAAATTAATTTTTTATTTTACATTTGCCGACTAAAGGTTTTAGTAGCCAAATCTATACCTACGGTGACTAAATTTACTTTTCGTCGCCAATTTCTGGCATTTTTGCCGACTAAATTTCTTTTAGTCGCCAA
>NW_021028199.1:92597-194077 GCF_004153795.1 Camellia sinensis
CAATCAAACATTCATGTTCTATCAAAAACACTAAACCCAAATGAGTTTGATTTCAAAATCACTATTTAACCTACCATAAAATTAAATCATGCTAATTCTTCATTTTTGGTACCAGTTGGTTTGGAAACAGAAATTGATTGATACAATTACCACCACTACCCACCATTTTTGGTATAACAATACAATTACCACCACCACACCATTTTATTATGTATTTTTTGATAAATATTATAAATTTTTGTAAGAAATGTTATTTAATTTTCTAATAGTGTGATAATAATTTATTATTATATATTATTTGTTATAACAATTGTGATATAGAGGTCATTATTGAGTAAATCACTCCTACTAGATCAAAACCTAGAGAGAAGGTAGAGTCTAGAGTAGGAGGCTCAACAATGGTGATTTTGGAAAAGTAAGAGAGAGAAGAGAAAGTAAAAAGTGATTTGAAAAGTCACAAATTTCGGGACTTAAACCCAGTCTCCCGCTCGAGCGTAAAACACCCCGCTCGAGCATCACTCACAAACTCCCGCTCGAGCGTCCAAACTTCCGCTCGAGCGCCGGATGCACTCTCCCAGCACTTATACAGAACCAGGCCTCCGCTCGAGCTTCCAACTCTACGCTCGAGCGTCACTCAGACAACCCCGCTCGAGCGGCCAATCCCACACTCGAGCGTACAACGCTGCACAGGAAAAAACAATCCCGCTCGAGCGGAGGATACACACTCCCAGAACTTTTACAGAACCAGGTCTTCGCTCGAGCTTCCAACTCCCCGCTCGAGCGGAACTCACACAACCCCGGTCGAGCGGCCAATACCACGCTCGACCGTCCAACACTGCATAGGAAATACTGGATGGGTGCAATTCCCGCTCGAGCGCCAAAACCCCCGCTTAAGCGGACAAGTCAAAATCTGGGCAACTAGTTTTGGTTTCTAAACTCAACCAACCTGTAACAAACCTGCCCAACACATCCTATAACTCAAATACGAAGTAAAAGGATGTAAACAAGATAATAATCAACTACCAACATCCACGGACACATGTCCGGATCACTGTACAACAAGGGTAAATCCGGGATCGCTATAGTAAATGTATAGCCACAAAAGGCTAGACAAAACCATTTATTCCGGCGTTATATTACCAAATTTTTGTAAATTATTTCGCATTGTGTGACCGAACAGGCACTTCAATGTGGACTCTACTGGCTTTGTTGGAAAGCGAACAAAAATTATCCAATTGAACGGTAACATAATGCTAGGAAACAAAATTTTATCTGGTAACATGGAACTAGAGTAGTTCAAATTGTTTAGCATTGTATTACCGAACAAAAACATTGTTTAGGATAAAGTGGCTCTGGAAATATAAAGCACCTAAATGCTGAAGGGATCTACTGTTTCCGGCAACTGAACACTGGAATAATTCAAATTGTTTAGCATATGACGCTGAACTGGCCCATAACACTTAAAAAAACGATGTTACTTCCAGCAAATGGTACCATATCCCTCCAAAACACTATAATACCATTACAATGCATTACAAACAATAACAAATCCATATGTTCACCAAAATAAGTTTCCATTGACATAAATATTGAATACAAAATAGATGTGAAACTGTTTAAAATTCTTACAAGAGTATGACAATTCATTACTTGTCCAACCAAGCATCCAGTTTACAAAAGATCCAAGGCATCCACAAAAACTATGCCATTAGGGAAAAGTATATCCCAAATTCTGTACGGCCTAGGCATTCACAAAAACTATGTCATCAAAAAAAAATTAGATCCCAAATTCTGTACGGGCTAGGCTTTCACAAAAAACTATGCCGTAAAAAAAAAACTACACCCCAAATATCATGTATGGTTAACACAAAACTATATCCCAAAATGTATACGAGCTAGACATTATGCAAAATTATGTCATCAAACAAAAAGTAGATCTCAATCCTCATGTACGGTCCATCCTACGACGTTTACGATAGTAGACTTGATGCTCTGTACGTGTCGAAGTAGATCCCAAACTCTGTCCATTAAGAACTTGCAGCATGAGACCAATGGTTTCATACAGCATGTCAGGGTGCAAGACACACTCATCACGACCGAGCCTATGGACTGCAGCACCAACATTGAAAGCAGCGTCATTACACTACAAAAAAAAATTGATAAAAATCGCACTTAGTGTTTGATTTATGGTGAACCACTTAAAAGTGAAAAATTTTAATTCACAATTTGCTTACCCACTCAGGATCCATAGTAACATCATTCTCGGGACGTTGAACACGTGGATCAAACTGAGAGTGATGTGTAGGATTTTGAACAACCCAATGCGAAACACGAGCATACCACTCACGGTATCCTCATACACATTCAGATGGCCGTTGCTGTACAGGCACACTATGAGCATTAATAGACAACACATGATTCTTCCACTGCCCCCATATCGTGTCATGGTATTAATACATGATTCTGTACTGTCATGGTTTACTGCCCCGTGTAGCTCGAACAGGAGATAATGGTTTTGGTGGGATGGTTTGGACCCTACCAAACTGTTGCAAAACCCTATTGGGGTGATAGGGTTCAACAATATCAAAGCATTTCAAACATCCAATATAATATGCAACCTCATGAAGTGGATGGTGTGCCTAAATAAACGGTATGGATCCTACTCGATCTACAAATAAGGAATGCATAATGTTAGTTAGGAAATCTTTTTTTTTTTTTTTATAACAATATCACACTATTATAAAATGTCTAACCTCATTAGCACGTAACATGTCAAGTTGCTCTCGTAATGTCTGCAAGTGGTCTTCTGTAAAACCTCCATCTCTCCGCGGACTCCAACGACATACACAAGGTTGTTCATCAGAATAGGACAAATTTGGATGAGGCCTTCCTAAATGAAAATGCTCATAAATCCATGCTTCCAATAGTTTCAAGTAACCAGCAATCTGCTTAACACCAGCCCTACTAGCAAGTCCTAATTGTCTATATAGGAATGCCAAAGCTGCAGCACCTCATGCATACGAGCTAACAACATCAATGTTAGTCAACATGTGTAGGTAAGCAACAGGTACTCGAGTCCCACTCTTGTCAGCGAAGAGGGTACAACCTAATAAGTATAGCAAGTAAGCTTTCGTTGCGTATTCTATGAAATTTGCATCATCTGTATCGTTAACTTCATGAAATCTAATTCACAACCACTCTAGCTTCACGGATTGCCCACGAGATTGAACTAATTCTGCAAATGCATCATTCACTGGCACTCCCAAAGTAGCATTCACTAGTTCAGCAGCCTCGTATCTTGTTAACTTAGGACATGACAAAGCCATGCTAGTGACTGGAATGCCAAGAATGGTCCGCATATCATTCAATGTGACAGTCATCTCACCATCTGGCATGTGAAATGTATTTGTCTCTAGATGCCACCTTTCAACGAAGGCAGATATTGCCACTCTATTGCCATGTCGATATATGTGATCCAGAAGGACACTATGACCAGACTGTTCAACCAAATGTCTCCACCTAACATTTTGGACTGTTGGTGACATCCATGGCCACTCGGCAAGCTTTTGAGAACGATTCAAACATTTAAGAGGTCCCCGTTCCTGCATTTTACATAAAACATATAAATAATTTGAAGTATATAGTACATATGATTAGCTTATTGTTGATAAATTCTCAAAATACCTTTTTCTTCCAAACAGCGGCAGCAACATGGTTACGAAAGCTAATTAGCAATGACGGATCCTCTGGAGCACCCGAAACTAGTTCTGTGTTGTCATCATCCACACCAACATCGTCCTCCATGAGGTCAGCCTCTATACCAATATCATTATCGATATCGTCATCCTCCACACGAATATCGTCGTCAACATAATCATTATTCGCATCCACATGGTCATCCTCCTCCACAGGGACATTCACTTCCACTGGTTCAGGTTATGTTTGCCTAGCACGTCTTCTGTTGGGTGCCGTTGGTCTCTTATGTGAGACACCACTAACCATTTCTATGTAAAAAAAAATTAAACCCAATATCAGCAAAAACTCGAATATATTAAATGACTGATGTAAACAATATCAGCAAAGAAACTATAATTTCATAGATAATATTCAATTTAAAGAAAAAAAAATTGAATGTGCAAATGTATAGAATAGGGAAAAAATTCAAATTATAATGCAAGTATGCATTTGATAATTTTAATGTGCCTACATTGTTCTATTTCAAGTTTCTAGTTTGTCTTGTTTATTTTTAATTTTTAAATGTTAATATTGTATTGTATCTTAAAGCTCACAATTTAATCTTCTTGGGATACCTTGCCTTTGGATGTTACAGCTCATAAGAAAATTGACGTTCACAAATAGGTGTTGGTGAATATTCTGGTGATTTTGAAGGAGCCAAGTGATATTCCAGTTTGATGACATTGACCTACTTTAAAAATGGATTGATAGTAAAAACACTAAACTACACTTTTTTACAAGGAAAATACCATATTTTGTCTGTTCTTACTGTTGGACATGTATTTTGCTGAAATACTATGGCTGTTGAAAAAATGAAGATGAAAATTAATGCCAGAGGAGGCCATAAATCATTTGTGATTATAGGATTA
The DNA here is from genome assembly GCF_004153795.1 of Camellia sinensis. Lineage (NCBI taxonomy): Eukaryota > Viridiplantae > Streptophyta > Magnoliopsida > Ericales > Theaceae > Camellia > Camellia sinensis. The sequence goes on from NW_021028199.1 coordinate 97,202, forward strand.
GTAAGTCTAATCAACCTTGCTGACTATTACTACCAGTCATCTCTAATTCTCTTTTGTTATGTTATGTGAAGAAGAACCCCAAAAAATAACCCAAGCTAGTGCTAAATTTTATAAATTTTGTATGACCTACATCACTTTGGGTTTTTCTTTGATTCTGTTCTAGATTTGTGGGTTTGAGGATTAAATTGTGGAAAATAATGAGACAATGAGAGGGCGAGTAGTGGCTGGAAAATGGAGAAGGTTGAAAAAAAAACTGCACATCCAAATACTACTTTGCTAACAGATTTTTATAGATGAGTCCTGATTCCCCTATTTTACAACTATGGTGATTGTTTAAGCGGCATAATTACTTATATCCTAATATCATCACTGGTTCTAGAAGTAATAGTTTCTATCATTTAAATCAATCACACACCTCAGCTTCTTCAGAAGCTTTGGTTCTCTTTACAAGAAGGGTAGCTGATGTGCCCACAACTGTGGCAGCAACTGCAACAGAGGCAGCTGTTTCTAGTAAAGCAAAAGATATGACAGATATTTTTCTCCTTGGTTCTTTTGACTTCACATAAGATGTAGAATGATTATTTCTCTCAAATGTGCAATGATTTTTAAGTTTGGAGTCTCTTATTGCTTCACAATATCAAAAGTAAGATCAACTACAATAATTGTTGGTTAACAATGAAAGCAGTGCTGTTTTTCATGGTTACAAAATATTACCAGACAGGATCCAAAAAACACTTTATATTGAAAGTGTCTAAAGATCTTCTGCTAATTGGGATTTCCTACAACAGATCTCATTATAAAATTACTTGAAGTTGACAGAGTAAGTTATATCTGTGTCATCCTTGCTCTAAGCAAAGTTTTGAATTTATCGTAGACCCTAGTCACTAAGGAGCAGATAAAAATCATTTAGCAACACATGGTCTAGACAGAATACAAATAAATTGGCAATTTCTGTTAAACCATAAGCAACTAGAAGAGAGGCAGAAACACGACAAGAAAATGAAATAAATGTATTATTCACACATGTAAAGGAGGCAAAACTCCATTTCTAGGTCATTAGGAAACACAATGGTGATGCATTCTGAACAATCAAATTCAATGATATAGATAGGAAAAGCTATACGCTTGCAATAGAAGATATTGAAATCATGCTTAAATTATACAATACAACACAAATACAAATACAAAAACAATCAATGAGTTTGCTTATGAAACTAAACTATGGCAAAATGTTCTAGAATATGTAGAATGCAAGTTGTTGAGCACCCAAATATCAGCATGCAAATATAATTACCAATATAGACAAGAGTTTGTTTTAGATTATAATTTACCATTCACACCAGCACCAAAAAGTATAATCGAAAATATATTTGGCATTTTCTTGCTGGCCACGTATCCTGTGATTATGCTTTCTAATTCAAACATTGACAGAATATTCCAAGAGGGGGGAAAATTAAGAAATCAACTATAGCCTCTATTATGTCTTTCTCGCTCTAAAAGTGCTGTGGCAGCACTATAACAACTATACATTGCAGAAATTAAGCAACAAAACCTTCTCTTCTTAAGCAAGTATGAACATTAAGGGAAAAAAATGACCACAATAGATACATATATTCAAAAAAAATTATGATATAGATTATAGAGATACATATATAGATACATATATATGTCTGTCAATATAGGGAGAGAAATAAGAGTTTTTCACTTACCTTGAGCAAATGAGAAGAATGAGTTTAATCGTCCACGCCGATAACACACAGCACAACGCCGTTCAAATCCCTCCCGCCGTCCGAAACACTCGCCTTCTCTACGTCGGACCCGTCGTCTTCCTTGCTGCTGCTTCTCTCTTGCTTCTCTCTTTTCCCTCCAAAAGGTAAGTGGTGTAAAGAGATGAAAGGTTAATTTAGGGTTACTATTGGTAATATAATGGGGGGTATAATGAGAGTTATATTTTTTTAGTGGTGTAATGAGATGGGGGGTGTAAGGAGGTAAAAGAGTGGTGTAAGTAGAATCACCCTAATCTATTTTGTTTTTATTGACTATTCTAATCCAAATTGCCCTTTTCAAGCAAGGCCTATATAACTTTATTTTTTTACAATGTAATAGTAAATAATTTGAGCTAGTAACTTTAAAGAGGCTTAAAGGGAGAATCTAAATGATTAAATTAATTATATTTTTTATTTAAAATATGAAAAGATATTATATTAACTAATATTCGAGTCATGTGAACGGATTTGAAATTTTTTATTTTATTTTTTAATAAATTTAGAAGTAAGTATAAAACCGATTGGGGGATTGAGTTTAGGAAATTATTTCAAATGTCCCTATGTGGTAAGAACCCGACCTGACCGGCACATGTCTACCCCTACTAGTCTATTCTGGCTTAAATGGGCCTGAATGAGGTTTTACAATGTAGAGGCTCTAGCCTCTAACCACCAAACAAATATTAAGCCTTCATTTAGAATTAAAAAAATTTCACTAAATATAAAAAATTAAAAAAAAATGAAAATTCAATGCATTTTCATATCCATGTGTATTTATTAATTTTTAAAAATATTATTTTACAAATATTTTACTTTTTAGGTACATCTAGGTTAGATGCATCTAAAATGTAAAAAAATTTCATAAAATATTAAAAAAATTCACTAAAAATTAAAAAAAATATATGAAAAACAAAAAAGAGAGGATAAAGTAATGGCAACTTAATTTAGGGAGATTGACCAATAAGTCTCATATTTTGGACTTGTAATACATATAGTCTCATATTTTTTCTTGTAATCTATTTAGTCCTTTTGGATGGCAATGACTCATTTGCCTGCTACATTGGAGTGTTACATTTAGAAAAAGTACACTAAAAAAGTGTTTTAGTGTCACATCATACCTGCCATATTGGAATGTTACATTTGAGAAAAGTACACTAAAGAGTTTTTTATTTTTTGTGTCACATTATACATGTCATGTTGTCACGTTTAGAAAAAGTATATGAAGTAGTTTTTTTTCTAGAGTATCACATCATACCCGTCACATTGTCACGTTTGGAAAAAGTACGCTAACTAAAAAAAATTTTAGTATCACATCATATCTGCTACGTTGGAGTGTTATATTTGAGAAAAATACACTAAAGGGTTTTTAATTTTTTTAGAGTATCACATTATACCCGTCACATTGTCACGTTTGAAAAAAGTACACTTGGGGGGTTTTTTTTTTTTTTAGAGTATCACATCATACCTATCACGATGTCACATTTGGAAAATGTACACTAAGAAGTTTTTATTTTTTTTTTAGAGCTTTTTTTTTTTTAATGTCACATCATGCACGCCATGTTGTCACATTTGATAAAAGTATACTAAGGAGTTTTTTTTTTTTTTTTTTGAATAAAAGTTTTGGAGTGTCATATCATACTTGTCATGTTGTCACATTTGATAAAAATACACTAAGGAGCTTTTTATTTTTTTTGAATGTCACATCATACCCGTCATGTTGTCACATTTGAGAAAAGTACACTGAGGAATTTTTAATTTTTTTAGAGTGTCACATCGTGTCACGCCCCGACTTTTATTAATCGAATACATTATCAAATCCATTATAATTGTTCCATTTATTCAAGAACGTGAACATGGATAAATAATAACATTCTCTCACGACAACAATGATGATATATATAAAATATGGTACAATGCCCTTAGGCTTACATTGAATGATAATAAATAAACAGAAGGGATTATTTACGCTTATACAATACGAGGCACACAGCCAACAAATAAAGGGCCCTATGGGCAACAATTAAAAGACTTCAAGTCATACACAATTACTCCAGCCTTGCACCTGAAAAAGTTTATCAACACGTGGGATAAGCACTAAGCCCAGTAGAGATCTCGAAGATCCTAACCAATCACAACATATAGATAAAAATGATCATTAATGCATCAAGATATACCATATAAGTAGTGTGACATTTAATATCCAAAATATATATATTGAACTATATTTTCTCAAAACATTCTTCTTGACACAATTCAGTATAAAATCAATTCTTCTCTTTCACATTTTCTATCATTACTTCCAAAAGAAAATATTTTAAAACCTAATTATTTTTTCTTGATAAAACTCTCCACGTTAACATAAAGGAATCTCACTTGAACCACTGTTTTGAAAAAATAACCCCACATGCAAATCATAATCCCCATCCTACCTCTCAATACACCATAAGCATTTATGTCCCAACATATATCTCTACAGCCTTCCCTGACCGTAGGCCCAAGGATTTAAAGGTGACCGGTATGAAAACCGTTACATGTACATATATTCAAACAAGATAACCAAAGTAATACATACTACCAATCTCATCTCCACAATATGAAAACTGACAACACATACATATATCCAAAGCGAGATAACTGAAGTAATATACACTACCAATTCCATCTCCACCAACGTACAGCACGGATGGCAGATCCGACAATACCAATACCACATACCACTTTACTGGCCTCACTCAGAAGGAGGTGCTCCTTAGGTCATACTTTACCAGGTGCAAACCGGAAGGGAACGAAAAACCTATCACAAGGTGCCACGCTTTGCCAGCTAAGATACGGCGGGAAACGGACCCCCTTTTCACACTTTACAGGGCACAAACCGGAAGAGACGAAAAACCTCTGTCAAGGCACCACGCTTTGCCAGCTCAACACAGTGGATAATGGACCCCCAAACAACATCACATTAAAAGCATAACAACTAACCAACATCAATAATACATAGGTGTAATACATACACCTAGCCTAATCATCACAAACTTGACTATTAACAGTTAAGTACATTAACCCATTTCCATCAAAACGTGCTCTACGCACCGCCGTTCAACAATGGATTTTCTTACATTCTTAAAGTGTTTCCAAACACAACCCGAATACTAAACATCAAAATCATACAATTTGACAACCATCTCACAATACAATCACATTTATAAGCATTGCAGTTATCTCTTTAACAACATACTGTAGCTTGACTTTTCGTGCTCCTTTTGAATACGATAGCCCTACAGTTCAGACTCTCATGGTTCTAAATCTAATTCCACAAGTGCAATGCGAAATAGATAAACACAAATGAGTTCAAATCCGACAATTCTTTTGAAAAATCGATTTTGAATCAAAATGAAAAAAATAGACTGTTTTGCCAGATTAGAGAGTCGCCACCTAAATATTTTTAGAAAATTTAGGAAACCCGAGACTCGTGCCAAAGGCCACTTATCCGTCATCACCAAAGTGTCTCGGCTCGGGAACTTAGGTACTAGAGGAGAAGGTCATGAATTGAGCACCCCACTCACCCGATCAAAGATTAGCCTCTACTAATCATGCTGTAATTCTTATTTACATTATATGCTCTTGATCTGATTATTAGGCTACCATTACTATGTGATGCGCACAAGTATAGACTAATTTGCAAAAATTGGAACACTTTGATTTCATGTTTGTTTTGAAAACCGTTTGAATGTGTACCACTTAAAAAAAGTGAGCTCATATGTACATTTGATCAAATCATCCAAATGCAAACAATTAGCCTTCATCTACAGGCATTCAAGCAAGTATATCAATTAAGCACTTAGCTTTATGAAATCATGCTTTGTCATGGCAACAATCACACGCATGCGATATGCTAACACAAATAAAAGCTTACCCTAATTCCGGAGGCAAACCAAAAGAGAAACTAGTTAGAAAAAATACATGATCCTAACTAATAAAAAATACCTAATGCAACACATGCAAAAGTGCAATTAATAGGCTCAACCACTAATTATGACATGTGAATCAATTTGATAGCATTCGGTTTAAACACGTATTCAACGAAGTGATAAACGACAATGCTTGTTAGGATGATGAACCGTGTCTCGATTCATGCAAGACAAATGGATGCAAACATGGGAAATGCTAAACGAAACATGATTTTCTAAACTACCCATTATAAGTAAGTAAACAAAAGGGAGAAAGATGTGGGATTTGAAGACATACACGATACTACATGTTTGCCCTCATGCAAGAGGGTCTGAATTAATGTTTTAGCTAAGCTAGCTAATTAATTACAACACCGAATTTAACTAACTATCCCAGCTAATTAAATAATTACAACACACTCAAACTAATTAATACAAATTAACTTATTAACTAATAATTACAAATTAACTAAGTAATTAATTACAAGTTCACTACCTTAAGTACAACATACTACTAAAAACAAATGTAACAGGTCCCAAGCTGAAATGCTAGGGATGACTCATGCATGAACGTAGATTTCCACACGAAATTGCCCCTGTTTGGTTGCTAAAATGCTTCTGTTTTGCGGTCAAAGAATTGCACTGTTTTTCACCTCTGCTTTTGCTCTGTTCTGCAGGAAAAAGGAAACCGACTGGCTTGAAAAAAAAAAATGGCTGGCAGGCCAAAAATGGTGGTTGGCCACCCACTAATAGTGGCATGCCGCCAATAAATGTGACCTGCCAGCCACTAATGTTGGGTTTCTACAGCTGCAACAAAAACAAACAGAGCACAAACAAAGTATTCTCAAGGGATGTCTGTCTACCCTGTATCTCCTTATCATCAAATAGCTCAAAGGAGGGGTCAGCTCTATTCGCAAGCCATCAATCGATAGAAATTCATTGCATGATGGCCTATGAATCAAGGGATACAATTTCAATAAATACACAATGAAAGACTCATGAACTTCCTCCCTATCATAATATTTGATCAAGAGAACTGGTTGACATCGACTCTTGTACCGTTTACATCACTAACAAGTATGAAACGACTCAAGACTCAATGGGTTCAATTAACATCAAATCGAACCCCAAACCATTTTATTATCTTGTTCCATTTTAGTCCAAGTTTTATTGTCTCTTTTAATTAACTTTCCCTTCATTAGTCATTTTAGTCCAAGAATGAGCATTAAGTCCACTAATGGAGATGAGTGTCAAACCGAGGGTTATTTTGGGCATGAGAGAGATATCATGTCGTCGGTAATGAATCTCGGAAGAAATTAAACCATTAAGCACAACGATCTCTATCCCAAGCTTAAACAAACAATTGGTTTGAAACAATTCTCAAAAAAAGGTGAAAAGTCAAGAAATGAAGGAGGTTGCAGAAGTGATTAGAGGTGAACATAAGTATGAAAAGCCTAAAATAAATGTTATCAACTCAAATAAATTGGTGTCTAATGCCTAAAACACCAAACCTATGAGGATTATTACACTACAAGCATACTATACAAAGCACAAATGAAACTAACACATAAAAACAATTCTATATTAGCTCAAAACAGTGTTGGAATTAAAATAAAAACAGCTAGAAGAGTAGGCTAAAATAATGGAGCAATCAAGCTAGTAAACAAGCCAAGGGAGGGGTGGCTAACCCCTCCATTTTTGAGACTTCAAAATCACTTTTTTAGCCTTTGAAAACCTCTGAACATCAGTGGCAAAAAGCTCAAAAAAAAGTTGATGACAAGGTAGGAAACACAAGGGTAAAGGCCTAAAAGCAAGGCTCAAAAAGGGGTGGTCCACTCCTGTACCCTCAATGGCCTTAAACCACAAGTTTTAGCCCATAAATACAGGTGAAAAACAATACAAAAACAACAATAAATGATGGCAAATGAATAAGGAAGAGAAGCTTGGAGTTATACCTCTTGAAGAGGAATGACCTTTTGAATCACAAACCACTAATTTCACACCCTCAAGAGCCAAAATGCATGCTCAAACACCTCAGCAAAGAGCCCTCAAGGTTTGATTTGGAGTTTCTAAGCAAAGGGTATACAAGTTGCAAGAGAGAAAGAGAGAGAAATATTTTCCAAAACTTTTGCTTCTCAAATTTTTCTAACTGTAATTTTTTAGAGAGAGTCCTCTATATATAGAAATATATCAGACCATCTCGAAAATATCCATACAGACACAGCTGGTGCAGTGCATGCATCTGTATAGACAACTGGCACAACTGGCAAAAAGATCTAAAATTTAACACAAGTGGGTGGCCAGCCACTAATAATGGGCAGCTGGCCACCAATAGTGGGCCGTAGGCCACTAGGATGGTCAGGCTTGAAAAATTATTGTTTTGGTCCAAAAACAAGGCACAAGGCTTGTAGGTTTTTGAGGCTCAAAATTGAGGTTTCTTGCTGAGGAATTCGAGCATTTGGACAAGCATGCACATTCATCATTTGGTGATCAATCGATGGCGCTCAAGTCTTAAGGGCGGTCAAAAATGAGGTGTTTACAATTCCCCTCTTTGACAGAGTTCGAAGTCATGAAATGACGTGAGTAAATGTCAAAGCCCAGAAACGGCCCATTTTGACAAAGCCGTAAGACTTGGGCAAACAATCAAGACATAAATTAAATTGGTTGAGCTCGAAGCTGCCTACGTATCTCTTTACAAGGAATCAAACCAACATAGTTCCAGAGCAAGATGCAAAACGATACATATGATACAATGCAACAATTGAAAATACAAACAAGCGTATCACTCAAAAAAATGAAGTGCAAGCCAATGCAACAATAACAGTAAACAACTTTAACTACGTTTCCGCATATTCCATGCAGGAAAAGTCAACAAAAAATGAGAAACGAGCCAAACTACGCTTCTACACAGAGAGTTGAGAAACAATAAACCAAACGACACTACTGCAACAAGTGGTTTGGTCAACAAGAAACAATCTTACTGACCCTTCCGCGTAGAAAATGACAAAACAACCCCAATACGACACCGCGTAGAGGAGTACAAGAATGAACTAAGCTACACTTTCGCATAGCAAGGAACAAAAATGACCAAACCACATTACCGCGAGGTGAGACAAGCCTAACTACACTTCCATGTAGAGAGGAAAACAACAACCCCAAACTACACCACTATGCAGGGAAGCAATCCTAACTACACTTCTGCGTAGAGAGGAGAAAAGCAAACCAAGCCACACTACCGCGTGGCGAGGAACAAGAACAACCAAGCTACACCATCGCGTAGCGAAGTGATCCTATCTACACTTCCACGTAGAGAGGATAAAAAAAACAAACCAAACCACACTACCGCGTGGCAAGATTTAAGGGAGAGAACCCAAATCACATGACAAGGGAGGACACCACGACATATGTGAATACGACACAATGCGACATATTGAAAATCAGTATGATGACAACGCATGTTCCATGAAACATAAGAAACAAACAACATAAGATGTAATGCACGTTCTATGCAAGAATCAAAAAAGCATATTCTATGCCAGAAACTTGAAAGCATGTTCTATGCGAAAGAATTGAAATCATGTTTTATGCAAGAAACTCGAAAGCATGTTCTATGCTCTATACAGACTAGAGAAACATATGAGTGACGAACAATGCAATGCACACATGCAACATAAGAGTTACGTGAGAGTGCATGTTATATGCAAAAGAAGATATTAGAGATATAAATCGACAAAACGGACAAAAGCAATGCCCGACAATAACCTCCAACTTACCCCTCCCGGAGGCCTTGCAAAATACGCAAAAAGGATACACCTTGTTCATATTTGAAATTGGGGCACGTTTGACTGTCGGAGTACAGCGGGCATTAGAATGGCGCAACTGGAACACAGATTCGGGCTCATCGGAAATCAAATCCAACTCAAATACCTCAATCTTTCTTTCTAGACCCAACGTAGGACTTCCCATACACTGCTAGGGCAAAAGGGAAACAAAACCAACACTAGGCCACAAAAGGGGCCTACTTTCTGTAGACACCCCATTTTTGACCGTCCTCAAGACTTGGACGTCACCGTTCGAACGCTCGGTGATCATCCATGTTCGTGTTCGTTTTTAGTTCCCGGAGGCCTCGGCCGCACACCTTGCCTCAAGATCTCATAACTTGCCTGTTCTGTGCTTGGTTTTGCACCAAGGACTTATGTTTTGTGCTTCAGAGGGTGAGAAGAGGCTTGTTAGCCATCTCTGAAACCCACCGGCCATGGCATGAAGCCACCGGCCTTTCCTTTTTCCTACCAACCAAATGTTTGGTCGGTCGGCACTTATCTGAGGTGTATCAGCATTGTGTGTGGTCGGCCGACCATGTATTTGGCTCATGGACTCCTTTTCTGGCCGGTCCCCCCTTTTTGCCTTTTTCAGGCATTGTGCATGCCAGCTATGCCAGCTGGAGTGCACGGATCTGTCCTCCATACACGTGTATAGAGGAATTGCACCCTTTGCACCCTTTTGGTCTAGCTTCTTGGGAAAGCTTGGACCTTTGTCTTAGCTTCCTCAAGAAGCTTAGACACCTGTCTCAGCTTTCTAAGGAAGCCTTGGCCCCTTTGCCTTATCTTCTTTTAGAAGCCTTGACCCCTTTTGTTAGTTTCTCTTGGAAGCTTAAGCCTCCATCTTGCTCTATATAAGGAGACCTTCCCTCTCCTTTGAGGGGGTTCAACAAAACCAGACCTAATACATATATATCTGATATATACACCTTCTCTCTCTATATCTCCCTCTCTCTCTTCATTTGTGTGTGTTAGAGAGCCAAAAAGTGTGTTTTGTTCTTAGTTTTGCACTAAGTCACCTAGCATTACACCATACTTCGACTTTGGAGGTGTTGAGGGTTTTTTCTTGAAGTTTTGAGTTGGTTTTGATCAGAAGAAGGGGGCTGGACTTGCTGTTCTTGAAGTGTTCTTCAAGGGTAACACTATTGCTTTATATTCCCCAATCTTGCATTAGCTTTTACCCCCCTTTGCATGCTATTTTGAACTTTGTATATAACTGAAAAAAAGTCTTGTATTTGTATGCTTAAGATGTTTCTTTAAGGTCATTTTTGTGTCGGGGGTCGACCTCCCCCTCTTAGTCCTTGTTTGGCCCTTTTGTGCCTTCTTTGGTTGAGCTTTGAATACCTTTGTGTGTTGGTCTTCTCACCACTGAAATCCAGAGGATTTTTAGTGGTCAAGAAGAGGTTTTGAGGTCTTGCATAGGGGAGGGACACCCCTCTCCCTTTGTGTCTCTTTTGTCCTTGTTTTTGGCTCATAATGGTAGCATGCATGAGTAGTTGTCTTTGGCTCCATTTCAGAGGTTTTTGGGTGTTGTTAGGTCATAATATGCCTCTGTTTTTGGTTGGATTAATGGTCCATTTCATGCATTATACACTTGCCTTGTATTCTCCCATTTTGCCTAGAAGTGCATCTTGCCATTAGACCATCATGCTTGCATGTTTTTGCCTAGCTTTGTGAAGCTTTTGGTCATGTTTCATCATGCTTGAGGTCTGTTGGGTGTTGATTTGGTCATGTCTTTCATGCTTTGTATAGTCTCTTTGCATTCTAGCATGTTGGCATCGGGTGTGTGAGTCATTAGCATGCATTATCTTGGCTATTTCAGTGATTTGGAATCACTTATTAGGTCATTTCAGTCCATGTTTTATGCTTACATGTTTGCATTTTGTTATCCTTTCAATGCTTTGAAGAGATGTGATCCTATGCTCCATATATAAGCCATTGTGCATGCTTATGTGTTTAAATCTTTGGGGCTGCCATATCAATGGGTTTTGGGGCATAGTTTGATGCATAGAAACTCTGTTTTTGGTTGCTTAGTTCGTGCCATGAGTGGTCATGATAGTTATAGTAGAATGCTCCTTTTTTTATGCCTTAGTCTTAGGCCCATTGGTATGCATGTTTGCATGAGCATTTGTCTACCATTTCCACCACTTTTGGCCAATGTTTTGGGGCATGGATGAGGCCTCCCATTTCAATTTAAGACCACCCTTGTATATAGTTACATGCTTAGCATGATACATGTTGCATTACATTAGTTGCATGCTTGCATTATATCTTGTTTGCATGTTTGCATATTGTTTAGCTGAGTGCATCACATAGTTTTGTTGTATGCTTGACATGTTCATATTGTATTAGTTTAGCTTGCATGAGTAAGTAGTGTCATGTTGCATTAGCTTAGCATGCTCATATTGCCTTGCATGAGTTGCATCACTTTGCATTGTATATGGCATACATGCATTGTATCTTGTTTGGTTTGGGGTGTCAAACCAAACTTGAGGAATGTGGCATGTTCGTACTTAAAGTGATGAAACACGTCTCACTCCTCGGTCGCCAATGCCCTTGACCTCAACATGATAGGGCATGAGGCATTCATTTCTTTTGTGCATGCATTTACATTGAATGGCAAACTTGGCCTCTTAGGCCATCATGCATCAAAATGCATAATTGATGGCCCGAGGGTCAAGAGCCACGCTCCCTTGAGTCCATTGCATGATAAGAAGTGTGGCCATGCTCACATTTGCTTGAAAATTCCATGCCATACACTGCTTGCCCTCTGCTGTTGCCAACTGCAGGATTCTGCAGGAAGAGATAGCCGGTCGACCATTTGTAGTGCCGACCGACCATCATTGTCCAGCCGATGACACAAGATTTGGCCGATAATCCCATTCCCATGGCTGGTGGAATTTTGTTCTGTCCGGTGGAAATCCAAAACACTCAGGAGGAAGTTCAAAGCAGTTCTGGAAACTTTCATATCTTTCAGAGGAGCAAGACAGTGTAAACAGAGGCAACAGTGGCATGGTACCGGGTTTCCGGGCACGGCAAATCGAGCATGCATCATCCCATCATTCCGAGGCGGGACTGCAGCCACCTACTTTTGTAATTAATTTGTTGATTAATTAGAAGTTTTGTAATTAATTAATTAGTTAGTCAGCTAGTTAATTAGTTAAATTTGTATAATTTATTCGGATCCTCCAAGTGAGGGCAATTGTGTATTAAGTGTGCGTAAGTGTGTGTATGTCTTCCAACCCCACGTCTTTCTTCCCTTTTATTTACTAGCTTTCGATGGTTAGTTTAGGGCATATTTAAATCAGCATACCTTATGCTATGCATGCGTGCATCCATACATTTGTCTTGCATGCACCGAGCTTGGCGCATCATACTAACTGCATTGTATTTCAATTCCAAGTTGAATACGTGTTAGTTGTAGCATCATCATATGCCATCTTAGAATAGCCGAGCCTATTGTAGTTGCATCTCGCATGTATTGCATTAGCCATCTTAACATGAACTAGGATCGTGCATATGATTATTAGGGATGTGCATAATACCGCCGAAACCGCCGAAACCGCCAAAACCGCACCAAACCGCACCGTCAAGGCAAATTCGTTATTATTTGCCAATCGAACCGCCGGTTTTTGGTAAGAAAAATGACAAATTCTAGTGACACTTTTATCAATCCGCCGGTTTCTATTTTTCTTCCAAACCGCACCAACCCGCACCGCTATTAAATCATGTTTTATAAGATTCTAAATTTTTTTTTTTTACTTAAGTTTGCTTGTTGTTCTATACCTTAGAATATAGTATTAAATTACTGCTCGAGGGGAATTCAAGATGTCAGTAATCCAAAATACAGTTAGATTCCAATTCACTTTTCAATCTTTTTTTTTTTTGGCCATGTTGCAAACTTGTATCAGCTCACTTTTCAATCTAAATACTTTTTAACAGTAAACATTTTCAATATATTGTAAACCCTGAATGATATTAATTTTATGTATTGTATTTGATCATTGTAGCTTCCACAGATGTTTGTAATGAACTGATGGCATAGTCGTTGATATTATCATGTTGTTGCTGCACTTGCTGCATCAGAAGAAAGCTTCGCAAGATGCTTAACATCACGGTGTCTGTCGTCTTTTTTTTACTCTTTGATTTAAGTTTTGTAATTTGAATTATATTTTTTATAAACCGCCAATCCGCCCGAACCGCCAAGGCAAATCCGTCATTATTTGCCAACCGAACCGCCGGTTTTTGATAAGGAAAATGGCAAATTCTAGTGACACTTTTATCAATCCGCCACCCGCCATACGGTTTCTATTTTTCTCTCAAACCGCACCGACCCGCACCGCGCACACCCCTAATGATTATTAACTAGTTTCTGTTTTAGCTTAGAGTACTCGGTAAGCATTTATGTTTTAGCATCCTTGCATGAGTGTAAGTGTTGTCATGATAGCATGCTTACCATGAGGCTATATGCTTATGTGATATATCTGCCTGAATGCCGGTGGGTGAAGGTTGGGTTATCTGAATTAGAATAATGCATTGACTATGAGTTTTAAGCCCACTAGACAGTGGCAAAACCATATTTTCTAAGCCCACTTGAGGGTGGCAAAACCTGCATTTTAGCCTACTTGCGAGTAGCAAACCGTTTTCAAAACAAACATGAAATGCTTTGTCCCAATTCAGGCGACTCAGTCTATACTCGTTATGCTGTGCGCATCACATAGTAAATCTAGGCTAATAACCGGAATAAGGATGCATAATGTTTTCAAAACAAGATATCATGGTTAGTAGAGGCCGATCTTCGGATCAGGCGAGAGAGGGTGCTCATAGCTGACCTTCCCCAATCGTACCCAAGTTCCCGAGCCGAGGCAACTTTGGTGATGACGGACACGTGGCCTTAGGCAAACGAGTCAGGGTTTCCTAAATTCCCCCAAAATAAAATATTTAGGTGGCGACTCTGTATCTGGCAAAGCAATCCATGTTTGGCACTTCTTTACAAAAATCTGTTTTCCAAAACGATTTGCCGGATTTGGACTCTTTGGTTCAAATTAAGAACCGTGACAATTTGAGTCCGAACTGTAGTAAGCCCATATGAACGAATCGGGATTTCCCTCCCAGGATGTTCGGGGGACGTCTACACCTGCCACCAATGCAAATTCGGGGGCAAATCGGGCATTTCAACTTGGGTCTATTTAAACACACAACCAAACTTCATTTCCTCACACCTATATGTCTGAAATCCTTCCCTCTCTCTCTAGGTACTTTCTCTCTCTAGATTTGTGTTTTGTACACATTTTCCAACGCCCCACGCTAACTTTATTTGTAAAACCCTTTTGATCCTCTTCACTTTGAACTGATCAAATTTTGTTTTCATTGATTTTTTCGGGTTTTAAACACTTTGGGCTTGTTTCCCTCGAGTTTTTCTTGGGTTTCACAAATTTCCCGGGCTTTGACTTTTTCTTTCATTTTTTCTCTCCTGGGGTTGACTTTTTGCAAGTTTTCCCTCTTTTATCCATTTTTCTTTAATTTTCACCCACTTTCTACCCACTTTTCAAATGGCAGATGATATTCCTCATGATGGTGCCCCTCCCCGAGGTCCTTATGTTTCCACCTGCGGTCGAGGTCGCGGAGCCTATAGCAGCTGAGGCTGGCAAGGCAACAAAGGACATTGCCACTGATTTCGAGCCAGAGGCCGAGGTTTTCACCCCAGGGCCCGAGGGTAAGGCCCTTTGATCCGACCACATACCACCCCTGCATGCACACGATGGCACCTGGAGGCATGATGCGCTTTGATGACTTTATTGATGGTGTGCCAAAGGATCCCTTGCTGAGAGAGCCAGACTCTCACTTTTCCCACAGTACGACTACGGTACAACCTTCATCTTTGTGTTCTACTGTTTTCATCTGACTGTCTTGCATTGCCTTTTATCTGACTATCCTTTTATCACTGTCTTTTATCTAACTCACTCTTTCTTTGCCACATAGGGACTCTCGCTCTTGCAGGGGTTACGGGGCAATGATAGCAAGGGATTGGTATCACGAGCTCTCCCCTTAGGTCGCGACCTTGCCGATGAAGCAGGCTTTGGCTTACTCTGTGCTGGGTTCACACGTCACATGGCTAACCGGGCCCTACTCAGAGCATTAGTAGAGAGATGGTGGGATACCACCAACTCCATCCACTTCTCTTCTATTGGGGAGATGACGATGATCCCTTATGACTTTTCGATGATCACAAGCTTAAGAATAAGGGGTGATCTAATCCCTTTCGACATGGACATGGGCGAGTGAGAGACGGCCTGGATCTACCTGCTTGAAGTGAGCCCGTCTCTACACAGGCCAGCTATGGTGTGGTACAATTAGTTCTTCGAGCACTTCAGCGGGAGTCAACCTGAGACTCAAGAAGAGGTAGAGTAGTACGCACGGGGCTTCTTGATGTACCTTCTCGATACCACCTTGTTCGCGAACAGGTGGAATACCATGGGTTTGTACTTGCTGAGCACCCTTGTGACCCTGCCCCGGATCCGATTTTATGACTAGAGTGGAGCCGGTCTTGCCACACTCTACGGATACGTGAGCTCCAATTCTCGCATGAATGGAGATAGAGTCGGAGGCTACTAGAGAGCCTAGAAGGTATGCACTGCACTTTCAATTCTGTTTCTTTTTATGCTTTCTATTTTGCATTTTTCGCCTTTATATCTGTTCATGCATTGTGCTTTCTGCCTTGCACTTTCTGTTTTATATCTGTTCATACACTGTTTGATTTACAGTGATGACCTTTTCTTGCAGTTGTGGGTTTACGCCTATTTCCCGGCCCTTGCCCCAGAGCCGATAGATGAGATCGCTCCAGCCGTCCCTATTCGTTGTGATATGATGGTAGGTGCCACTGCCGGAGCCATGAGGACACGACCTTTACCTTCTATCGTCGCTACTTCGACATAGTGGTTACCCGCAAGGTAATCTGAAACTCACAAACATTTCCACTTTATTCCCATTACTACTATTCTGATTCATATTCTGCAACTGACAGCGACTAATAACTTAAACATTCTCTACTTGCAAATCACTTGGCAGCCATGGGCGATGATGCCAGTTAAAGTTAGGGACTAATACGCCGGATCCTAGGCTACTTCCCGATACCAGATCCTGTTGGAGGGCCCATTCTGCTGGGCCTAGTTCTCGGGTGAGAGGTTTGTGTGCCAAACACTGGGCTTGCCCGCTCCAATTATTCCTATACCAACCCCAGCATCTATGAGAACAGTTGATAGCCTCTCAGCTAAGGCCATTATCCAGTATATGGTGGGGCTGGATGCTGACTACTTCAGAGGGGAGGGCGACTATACGACCTTCATTCGGACTCATCTTATGCCATGCCTGACTAGAGTTTGCGCAGCGATACAGTAGGTGCTCCTTAGGAGGCCGAGGCGGGTACTGGAGAGGATCCTTCTGATACGCAGGCTGCAGGTTGGCCGATGATTCCCACTGCGATTCCTTGCTGGCGGCTGAGCAGGATAGTCTATCAGCTCTCGATAAAGCCACCGGAGGTGGGGCACGGGTATGTCAGAGCCGTGGGCGCACCTCAGGTATGGACCATACTTGACACATTGCATCATGCATTCTCCCTTTCCAAATATTGATTATCTAACTTCACTTGCTGGCATCCACAGAGTACATAGAGGGCTTCATTTAGCTGGTTGCCTCCCTAGTTCACATGGTGCAGATGAGGGAGATACTGCTCGCTCTACACAATATCCAGGTATACTTCTATTCCCCTCATGCGTTTCATTGCTTCCCACACTGTACTAACATGTTGTATTCCTACGGATACACGATACTCATACCATGCGACACTCACCTTGATACACTGCATACTGACACACATCTTAATACTGTTTCACACTGTACTGACACACTGCCTCCGTTTTCATACTGCATACTCCAATCTGTAAACATTGCATCTAATATTCTGATATTTTCTTTTCAAGTTCCACCTACGATGACGGCACCAGCGGCAGTCGCAGTACCAGCATCGATGGCACCCCCTCTAGCAGTAGGGAGAAGAGGTAGACAAGCCCCAATGTGTAGCCGAGACGAGCGTCAAGGTCGAGGCGGGAGCAAAGGTGCTCGGAGTCGGAGCAGCTCAGAGCCGGTGCTGAGCGGGGATGACACTCAGACCAGTGACTCCGAGGAAGCAGTGAGTCGACACTCTGAGTCTGATAACGGGGACGATGATGCTCACTCGGGATCAGAGAGCGAGAAAAACGCCGAGGCTGCTTCTTAGTCAAGGAGAGGAGATGTTAATACTAGCTCCGGCTTAGAGTCCAATTCTTGTAGTGGCGCCGATGGAGACATTGCCCCTGAGTCTACTCCAAGGAAGAGGACGAAGAGGGCCTCTTGAGCTTGACGTGACTAGCACTGTTTTTTGTATTCCTTTGTTTAGTTTCTTTTTGTTTTGGTAGCTTAGTACATGTATAGCTTCAGATAGGTTTTACTTTTACTTTTGAAAAACTTGTACTCTCTTTTGTAAAAGAATGATGATTAGGGAAACCCTACAATTTATAAAAAAGAGTTATTATTTTTTGCCTCATGAGCACCACTTTTGCATAGAATAGAAATTGATTTGAATTTGAAATCAAGAATGCTTGTATTGGAACGATTTTCTTAATCGGATAATGAGCCGACCAACAAACAAAATACAAAATACAACTTCATAAATGGAAAATAAAGTAAAAACAATGCAAACACAACTATGCACACTTGCTCAAAACAAAAGACTCAAAACAAAATCCCAAAACACAAGGACTAGGACAAAACCAAAATGCCAAACTACCAAGGCACAAAGTGAGCGGCATGCCACAAAAGGTGGGCGGCCGGCCACTCGTGGTGAACCACCAAATAGCTGACAGTTAGCCTCCACTCACAACCTTATCTTCTACAAAAGGTCTTTCTTCACAATTTCTTCACCAGAACCTCATTTAAGTTGTTGTTCCTTCCACAAATAGAGATCTTCCTTGTTGAAAAACTCACAGATTGGATAGCCACTTTAGATGGCTCGGAAAAGGTAAATTTCTGAGGTTTTGGCATAAACGCCCTTTTTCCATTGAGCCGTACTCCACTTTGTTTTCCGTTCCTCCATACTGCGGCCCGATATTGGGACCTAATTACACATGTATTTCACTTCGGCGCCCAGGAATTGTGTCCAACTCTTGAAGAATTTCAAGCATTGCTAGAATCCCAACGCGATGAGGAGATCATGCCTCAGCCCTGTTTTGGCCATGTCCAAGCTTTGAGACGGATGTGCGGGCTTACCTTGCACGAAGCTCGATATTTGGCTCATGACGGGGAGCTAGATATACCCAGCTTGATTCATCAGTTTTCTGACATCGATGACAGAGATGACCTTCTCTAGCGAGGCTTCCGGTAACATGCCCTCTATTTATGTATGCTTGCGCATTTTCTTCTTGTCCCTAGTCATGGCAGAGCCAACATTAAGCTAATCGAGGTAGCCCAATGCCTGAAAGAGGGTAAAAGTTGAATTGGTTTGGCACTAACCAAGACCCTAATGGGTTTAGATGCTTTTCATAGGTGAGAGACCACCAGGTTTGCGAGAAGCCCAGTACTTCTCCAAGTATTGTTTCCCATCATTTCTTATATATGATTCTCACATCACTCGGCACTCACGCTCTATTTTCTCTCAAAACCATTTCTGTACTTTTCTCTCAACGTATATCTCTCTATTCTTTAATCTCTCTTATTTTTCATCCCTTCCCAGGTATGGCTCATGGATAAGCTAAAAGTAGTAGACCCTTGCCCCGAATATTCAGCTAAAGCTTACTTTTTCTACCAGCGATTAGTGGACTTTCCCAATGAGGAATGATGGTGCAACTAGATGTGTAGCAGATCAGCGACTGGCATAGCTTGGTGTTGCCCCTGTCTTAATCTGACCAAAATGAGCCACAGCATGTCCAGACAGTCAAGCATTTAGTTGATTGGCCTCACGCACTGCGTGTTCTACTTCCCTTTCCAGTTTAGACGCCAATTTCGACATGATTAGACCCGTCCAGATGTGGGGGTAGAATACCCAGCCCCATTCCCACTTCGTGGTTCACACTTGACTCGGTACCTCACTACCTGGTGGACGAGAGAGCTCCTGGCCCCTGCCCCTAGCTTCAGTTATGCCCTTTTCGACAAGTGCTTGGCTTGGCTTGGCTTGAGGACGAGGCACAGGTTGGGTCAACTTTGGCTACAGCGGCTTCCACAAGCACGAGTAGAGGACGTAGGAACACCTGATCTCACTTATGCCCCTAGTTTATTGCTTTGACCTTTGTTTTCCAGCTTTATGATGTAAAGCACCTTTAATTAATCAGAGAGTTGAAAAATGTACTTGTATTGAAATCAATGGAATTAAAGTTAATAGTACTAAACAATTTCCTTTTGGTCCCAAAATGGTCTAAGTTGTAAAAGGTAAATTTTTAGCAAAATCAACTTTTATTAAAAATTTTCAAAACCATTTTCAAAAATGATCACTACTTGACACGCACGGAATCATTCCGCAAGATACACAGCACCAAATCAAAAGATCACAACTGCTCACAACTGTATTTATCGACCCTTCTACCGCTGCACTAGAGATCACATAACTGAGCACAGACGACGGACAAAGATGGTCCGATCGAACAAATTGACGAATAGGACAGTTGAATTAGAGATGGTTATGGCCGAACTTCAGGATGAAGTTGCTTATGTATCCTAAGAGTGGGGAATTAGGCCTTACGTAGTTCAGTTCAGGTTCACTTGCGTATTAACTCTCTCCTTTTGCGCTTTAACTTTTTCCAAAGTCGCCCTTTCGGGTTTTCAACCTTGCGAACTCAATTTTTCTTTATTTCTAATTTTTCATGCTCTAACTTTTGCCTAGGTCGCCCTTTCGGGTTTTCAGCCTAGCGAGCTTCACAGGGATAGTATTTATTCAACTTGTCCATATTGATCGGTTATGAAAACTCCAGGCCATCTAGGTCCATGAGAATAATCGCCCCTCCTGACCAGATAGATTCGATGATATAAGGGCCAATCCAATTGGGTCTAAATTTGCCCCTAGGGTCGTGGATGGGAGCTCGGTTGTCTTTCAGTACCATGTCTCCTTCCTTAAGATTCTTGGACTTAACTTTCTTGTTAAAAGCCCTGGCAATTCTACACTAGTAGCCCTGAACATAATACAATGCCTTCAGTCTTCTCTCATCAAACAACATTAACTCCCCAAATTTGCTCTGTTGCCAATCCACCTTCGCTATCTGACACTCTGCCATAACTCGCAGCAACGGCACTTCAATTTCAATTGGCAGAACAGCCTCCATCCCATAGACGAGAGAATAGGTGGTTGCCCTTATAGATGTTCAGATCGAGGTTCTATAGCCCCAAAGCGCGAATGACAATTTATCTGGCCAATCCCTGTAGGTTTCCACCATCTTCCGCAAGATGTTCTTAATATTCTTGTTGGCGGCCTCAACAACTTCGTTGGTCTGTGGTCTATATGTTGAAGACTTGTGAAAAGCCACATTATATTTCTCAAGCAGATCCACCACCTCTTTCATGAAGCCATTATCTGATATAATCTCGTTTGGAACTCCATACCGTCAGATGATATTATTTTTGATGAATTTGGCTACATGCAACGCTTTCAATATAGCATAGGACTAAGCTTCCACCCACTTTGTGAAGTAGTCAATTGCCACCATGATGAACTCATGTCCATTTGACCCTTTTGGCAAGACCGCACCAATAATGTTGATTCCCCAAACTGAGAAAGGCCATGGTGAAATCATATTGTAAAGCTTAGACGACGGTATATTCATACGATTGGCATGAATTTGGCATGTGTGACATCGCCGTACAAAGCCAATACAATCTTTCTCTATGGTTAACTAGTAATAACCTTGTCTAAAGATCTTCCGGCCTAACATTACACCATTTATGTGTGCCCCGTACTCCCCTCCATGGATAGCCTTCATAAGATGCTTCAACTCCTCTTCCTCCACATACAACTTGTGCATTCCCAGATGACCTCTTTTATACAACATACCCTCACAGATGATAAATTGGACGGCCAGATGCCATACTCCCCGTTTTTCCTTGGCATTTGCCACTGGTGGATACGTCTCATTCTCCAGAAAATTCCAAATATCGTAATACTAGGGGTTTTTATTTTGCACTTCATCTATTACGGCAACAGACTTGTAGGCCGATGTGTATTTCTGTTCGATGATGATTGGACGCATCTTTACTCCCAGTGGGATGTCTACCATGGAAGATAGAGTTGCCAAAGCATCAACAAACCTATTGTTCTCCCTAAGCAGATGCGTAAATGTTAGTTTTTCAAACCTCAGAATTAGAATATCCAGGGCTTGATGGTAAACCTTCATCTTCTCTTCTTTGACTCTCCAGTCTCTATTTGCTTGAAAAGCTACCAAGTTTGAGTCCCAAACAACATCCAACCTTTTTGCCCCTAGTTCTAGGGCAGCTTCTGGACCAGCAATACACGTTTCATATTTCGCTTCCTTGTTGGACACTTTGAACTGGAGTTTAAGGCTAAGGGTATATGGGAATCATATCCCACAACTGTATTAATTGGACACTCTGTCAAAGTACATCGTCTAAGTTCCTTCTTCGACTTGCAGAATGTCTTCATCTGGGAACAGGTATTCTACTGTTTCATCGCCCTCTATGGGTGGTCTGCCAGGAATTCCACTACAGTTCTTCCTTTAACTGACTTGCGTGTAACATATTTGAGCTCAAATTCGGAGAGAAGAAGCAGCCAGCGAACTAGCCTACCCGTAAGTGCTGGTTTCTCAAAGAGATATTTGATGGGATCTAATCTCGAAACCAGGATTACAGAGTGAGCTAACAAGTAGTGCCTTAACTTCCTGGTAGCCCATACTAAGGCTAAGCAAGCTTTCTCCAAGGGAGTGTTGCGGGTCTCGTAGTCTAGTATTTTCTTGCTCAAGTAATAGATGGCCTTCTCCACCTTATCCTCAGATTCTTAAGCTAACATGCACCCCATGGTTGAGGCCGTTACTAACAAATATAGGATCTCAGGCTTCCCCGGCTCTAGTGGCAATAACACAGGCGGATTCTGTAGGTACTGCTTGACCTACTTAAAGGTAAACTGACATCGATCGTCACATCGGAATTTCTTTCCTTTCTTTAGGAGACCAAAGAGTGATTCACAAGTCAAGGTTAATTTGGAGATAAACCGTCTTATGAATTGCACTTTACTGAGAAAGTCGCACACCTCCTTTTCAGTCCTCGATGGTGGCATTTCTAAGATGGCCTTAATTTTGGAAAGATCTACTTCAATGCCCCTCTGCTTGATTAGAAAGCCTAGTATTTTCCCTGACGTTACGCCGAAAGTGCATTTTTGCGAGTTTAACCTCGATTTGTATTCCCTGATCCGTTGAAAGAATTTTTTCAAGGCGGTATAGTGGCCTTCTCGCTCTTTGGATTTGACAATCATGTCATCCACATACACCTCAACCTCTTTGTGAATCATATCATGTAGAATGGTTGTCGCAGCCCTATGATAGGTGGCCCCAGTATTTTTCAACCCAAACGGCATGACTCGGTAGCAATATATACCCCACGGTGTAGTGAAAGCAGTTTTTTCTCTGTCCTCCGGTGCCATCAGAATCTGGTTATACCCGAAAAACCCATCCATAAATGAAAATAATGCATGGCCTGCAGTTAAGTCTACTAACTCATCAATATGCAGCAAAGGAAAGTCGTCCTTCAAGCTCGCTTTATTCAAGTCTCGAAAGTCAACACAAACCCTGATTCTGCCATCCTTCTTCGGCACTGGAAAGATATTGGCTAACCAGGTCGGATACTCGAATACTAACAAGAATCCTGCATCAATCTGCTCGGTGACCTCTTCCTTGATTTTCAGCGCCCAATCCGAATGAATTCTGTGCAACTTTTGGTTGATTGTGCGGGCCTCAAGGTCAAGAGGGATCCGGTGTTGTACGATCTCAGGGTTGATTCCAGGCATGTCTTCTTAGGACCATGCAAAAATATCTTTGAAATTTTTTAACAAAGCGATTAAATGCTCACGTTCCTCTGAAGACAACGTGGACCTGATCTGGACCAAGTGCAAATCCTTCTCAGTGCCCACATTAATGGCAATGATTTCATCAAAACAAGGTTTAGCAAACCTCTCCTCCTCTCGATTAATCAAGTTTTTCAAAGCCAGAGAAATTCCTTCCTCTTCGTTTTCGTTAAAATTATGAAAATCTTAATCAATACAATAAACTAACGACATAGATAAATACTTAAAATCTACAGCATTTTCATTCAAAAGGTCCAGATCTTCGGTTACAGACTCAAAAGAAAAGTTGAATGAAGACCTAGACAGGACCTTGGCATCCGAGTTACCACCCCCGGGAATGCCAAACTCAGACTCCCCAGACTAACTCAAATCTGATCCCGACCCCACAGACTCAATGGAATCAGATTCTGGCTCATCACCCGATTCAGAACTGGAAAGAAAGCCCTCCTCCAGCTGCCAAGTAAGACATAGCGCTTTGATGCATCCAAAATACCACTGGTTGCGTCCACACCTAGCTCTTCCCCAATCATGGAGACAATAAAATTATCCCCCAAGTTCTCTAGGTCAGCCGTGGGATTTATAAGGAGATTGGCCAGTGCTTCCCCTATTTCAACCTCACTGTTATCGTATAAGTCATGTTGCATGCTCTGGCTAGTTTTGATGTTTGGCTCAGCCCTTACTTCACTGTTGTCCTACAACTGCAGATCAAAGAAAATCTCGAATCCAAGGATGCGCTTTTTTGAGGAATTTACCCATGGCTTAAGAAAACTGCAAAAAGGGAAATCCTCTCATTCTCAAACAAAACAGCCATTGAGCATCCCCCGGATTGGCCTTGGATGAGTTCATAATGCTTTCCAGCTCTCTTGGCTTTGGTTGTACCTCGATCTCTTACTTACCTGGGCCCACCTAGACTCGTACTTTCACCGTGCCCATGACCTCTCGGCGTGTATTATCATATGCCCGTATCACCTGGGCTGTGGGAACAAAGTTCGCCGATTTAAGGCATATTGCATGGGCGATATGGGACGGACAAACATTAATGGCAGAGCCGGTATATACCAACACCGCCGGTACCCACTTCTCCCTATATTCCACAGAAATGTATAACGGCTTGTTGTGAGCCGACCCTTCTAGCAGCAGCTCTTTATCTGAAAAAGTAAGTGTTGGCTTGGCACCACCTAAAAAAACCAAGCCCACAAGTTGCTCGAGCGTAGTATCAATGGATAATTTGGCCTTGTCCATTGCCGACAATACTGTCTGTCAGGACACTCGGGAAGCCATAAAGAGCCCCTAGATAGAGATATCAACTTGGATTTTCTAAAGCTACTTTAGCACTAACTCCTCTTCTAATTGCTTCTCTTTCTGTTTCTCGGACTCTTTGTCCTTTCCAGACACCTCTACTTAACCCAGGTGTGGTGGCTGAAAATACCGTTCACTGCGGGGAAGATGGTCTATTTCCTCAGTATACCATGTATTATCCGAGAGGCAGCCTCCTCAATCTTCATCGGCATGGGCCAGACACAAATTGTTATCATCTCACCATTCGTCGCCAACTGCCAACAAGTAGTTGTCCGGCTCTACTTGGCCCATTTTCACATCATAAGTGTCCCCCATAAGATGCCACGCAATTACGGTTTTCCAACTGTCTTCAATTCTTTCTATTTCAAATTGCCTCAGTGCAGCTTCCTGTTCAATATCTACAATGTTCACAATGCCCACTTCCTGGGTTAGGTTTCCCACACTAGCGCCCTTTGGCAACTTTCCTGTCTCATCAGCCTTTCCGGCTACTGCAGCTACCTCCGCTTCCTTTCCCTTTGGTTTCATTCCAGTTTCTTCTTCCTTGTCCAGCTCATCACTTAGCCATCCAATGTTCTTAGTCGATCCGTTCAGGTCAAACCATCCGATCTGTATATCTCTCTGATCATGCTCATCAAAGAACTGCAAGTTGTCTAGATCTTCTTCAAGAACTATAAGATCGTTCAACCTGATTCAGGCCATCTTCCCTAACCACATTAATCTCTACCGAGGTCGGTAACACCACTACGGGTTTGGATTAAATGGTTGGCACGATGTAACAACTTGGATCATATGCCTTTTCACAGTCCCCGAGACACTCCGAGGTCAAAACCTCTTTACGATGGACATTGTCACCACTAGTCTAGAAAGCTCAGATTGTAGGTTAGACGTGTCCATCATGCACAAATTCGTGCCCTCATGAATGAACAACGTCGATTTCGGTAGATGGGAGGGAGCAATGTATATGCTGGGGTCATATGCGGTGGACATCATATGAATCAAGTTAAGATTTCGAGGTGGGGGAATGATTATGGGCTAGGAGTAGATTTGTGGTTACGTTTGGTTTCTGAGGTGGAGCGATCACCTTGTTGTCAATGAGATCTTGAATCTCATAACGCAATTAAAAGCACTGGTCGGTGTCATGATTGGGTTGCTGGTGAAAAGCATAGTATTTTGCGGGGTTATGCTTGGGTGGAAGAAGATCAGGAAGTGGGCGAGGTTTTAAGGGTTTTAGGTGCCCTTCTTGACTAGCACTTGCATAGCTTTGGATAGGGTCATGTACAGCTAGTTAAAAGTCCTACTCTGAGTTCGGATAGGGTTGGATGGTGTTTGTGGGCCTATGTTGGCAAAGGGATTGGCGGTTTTTATTGTGGTGACAATACTTACGTTCGAAGGCCTTGCAGCTATGCTACCATTGGCAGCATTAGAACTGCGAACAAACGGCCTCTTGGCTGGCTTCTTATCCTCAGTAATAAGTCCCTGCTTCATGGCATCTTTGATTTGCACTCCCATTTCATGAAGTTCTATAAACGTAAACAACGGAAGCACAGTCATTTTCTACAACAACTTGCCATGCAGATTTTGGACGACCATTCTGATCTGGTCCTTCTCAGAAGGCCTCGTGGTCATCATTGAGGCTTTACCTCTCTACCTTGTCACAAACTCAGAAAAACCCTCCTTTGGCTCTTTGTGGGTTGCCTCGAGATCACGAGTTGTGAACTCAATCTGTGTATTGTAAGAGTACTGAGCAATGAAGGCCTCGGCCATCTCCTCCCAATTCTGCTTGACTGAATCTTCCAAATTAGCATACCAAATGGCCGGTATACCCGACATGGTGCGACCAAAGAGAGACTAGCAATCGCAAGTGGACCATCGAATCCCTGGTGCCGTCAAAACGATCAATGTGCAGTATCTTAACCTGATCCGGCAATGTGTAGACACCCCATTTTTTACAGCCCTTACGACTTGGACGTCCTCGCATGCACACCCGATGATGAGTTTATATGTTCACCAAGTGCTCGAAATCCTCAACAGAATATCACAGCTTTGAGCCTTTCAAACCTTACACCCCTGTTACCTCATTTTTGGACCAAGCCTTGGTCTTTCAAGCCTACAGCTTTTGGTGGCCTGCCGACTACCCTTAGAGGCTGCTGGCTATCACTTTTGGGCTGCCGGCCACCGGTGATGACAGCCGGCCACCAGTGTATTTTGCAGATATTTTATGCTAGCTGTTTGTACAGATGCATACATCTATCCACACATGTAAAGTTGGATCTCCTTGAGGGAATTTTATGTTTTCTATATATAGGAGGCCCCTCTCTCTTGTTTAAATGTTAGAAAATTTTGAGCTCAAAAATTTTCCTCTCTCTCTACAAAATCTCTACACTTTTGCCTACAATTCCTTAACCTTTGCCTATACACCCTTAACCAAATCTTCTCATCTTTGAGCCGAGGCATTCTTGAGCTTGGTTTGAGCTCTAGAGGGTATGTTTACTTAGTTTTGTTACTTGGAATTGCTTCTTCTCTACAAGAGGTATAAGACTTTGCTTGTAGCTTTGTTCTATTTGCTACTATTCCTACTGTTTTTCCATTGTTTTGGGCTGTCAAAACTTTGTGTTTTTTGGGCTGAAGCTTGGGTTTAAGGCCATTAAAGGTTGAGGGATTGATAGCCCTTCTTTGTACCTAGTTTTGGAGGCCTTTGCCCTTGTGTTTCCCACCATTTACTATCTTTTTTCAAGCTTTTAAACACTGATTTTCAGAGATTTTTCAGTGACCAAAATCATGTTTTGAAGTCCAAATTTGGAAGGGTTAGCCTCCCCTCCTTGTGTCTTACTTACTAGTCTAGTTGGTGCCATGTTTTAGCATTTTGATCTAGACTTTTTTTAGCTCAATTCCAGCATATTTTAGACTATTTTAGCACTGTTTTGGGCTATTGTTTGCATTTGAGCTTGGTTTTGCATGCTTCTAGTGTAATTGTCTTCATGAGCTTGGTGTTTTAGGCCTTAAACACCATCTTATTTGAGTTGATAGCATTTATTTCTGTTTTTCTTAATTCATTTCGGCACTAATAATCTCTGCAACCTTCCTCCATTCTTGGCTTTTTTGTTTTACTTTGAAAGTGGTTTCAAGTCACTTGTTTGCCCAAGTATGAAATTGAGATTTCATACTTAATGATTTAATCCCTTAGGGGGTTCATTACTAACGGTATGATGCTTCTATCATACCTAAAGCAACTTGTGTTTTGAACCCTCTTTCCATTAGAGGACTTTAATTCACCATTGAACTTAATTGAATTAAAGAATGGTTGGTAAATTAAAATGGAGTAACTTGGAATAAAAAGTGAGAAAGATAATAATTTGGTTGTGTTCAATCGGACTTTAATTGAACACATGGACGCTTGAACCATTTCATACATGTTAGTGATGAAATGATTCAAGTCTCCAAGGTCAACTTCTTTCCTTGATCATTCATGAAAAAAAGGGGGTTTGTGTCTTGTTTTTGCATTTATTGAACTTGCACAATTGGTTTCACAAATCATCATGCAATGAAATTGCATCCATTGATGGTTTGTGAACCAAACTCACTACTCCTTTGATTTGTTCAGGAAAAGGATGGGTGAGTTGTGCAAACAAACCCTTGAAATACCCTGTATATGCTCTATTTGTCCTCTGTTGCAGCAATATGAACCTGTGCAGCAATGGCCGGCAGGCCACATTCATGGCCGGTAGATGGCCTTTGATGGCCGATAGGCCATTTTCATGGCCGGTAGATGGCCAGCAACCTTCATCCCTAGCCGGCCAGCCATTGGTGCAAAATTCAGCAGTGAGTTTGTAAGGCAAAACAGAGTGAGCAGCAATGTTGGTGTTCAACTATGCAAACAAAGGCATTCAGAACCAAAACGGTGGTCTTTTCGGGTGAAAACCGAGCATGAGCATTCTTCGCATATCGAGCTTGTTTAGCTTAAGTTCGTAGATTAAATATTTGTTGTATTTAAATTAGTTGTAGCTAATTAAGTAGTTTAGCTAGTTATCCATTTCGGTTTGTAATATTAGCTTAATTAGCTTTAGCTTTAATTAATTAGTTAATTAGCTTAGTTTAGTTTATTCATTCGGACTCTCCTTCATGAGAGCGCAATGTTGTAATAATGTGTATGTCTTCCAACCCACAACTTTCTCTCTTTTATTTAACTGCTTATGATGGTTAGTATAGGGACATCATGTTTTGTTTAGCATTACTCATGTTTGCATCCATTCGTATTGCATGCACCGAGGCTCGATTCATCATTCTAACTGCATTATTGTTTCAAATACTTCTTTGAATACATGCTTAGACCACATGCTATCAAATTGTTTCATATGCCATGTTTAGTAACCGAGCCTATTAATTACATATCGCATGTGTTGCATTAGTCACCTTGCCTAGTTAGGAATCATGCATTTTTTCTAACTCTTTTGTTTATTTTGGCTTGAAGTACTAGTTCAGCCTTTACTCACTTTAGCATATTGCATGAGTGTGAGTGTTGCCATGCTTAGCATGCTTGTCATGAGGCTAATTGCTTAAGTATTATACTTGTTTGAATGCCTGTGGATGAAGGCTTGTTTGCTTGAATTGGAATAATTTGAGTAATGTTCATATGCATCACTTTTTCAAGTGGTACATATTCGAAACACTTTTCAAAACAAACATGAATCAAATGTTCCAATTCTTGCAAGTTAGTCCATACTTGTATGTGTGCGCATCACATAGTAATGCTAGCCTTATAAAACCAAAATAAGAGCATATAATGTGCATAAGATTCATATCATGATTAGTAGAGGCCGATCTTTGATCAGGCGAGTAGGAGTGCTCAATCCATGACCTTTCCCTCTCGTACCCCAGTTCCCAAGCCGAGACAATCTTGGTGATGATAGACACGTGGCCTTTGGCACGAGTCATGGGTTTCCTAAATTTTCCTAAAATAAAATATTTAGGTAGCGACTCTGTATCTGGTAAAGCAGTCTATTTTTGACAATTTGACTCAAAATCGATTTTTCAAAAGATTTGCCAGATTTGGACTCTTTGGTGTTTATCAATTTCACATTGCACTTGTGAGATTAAATTCAAAACAGCAGGAGTCTGAACTGTAGGACTTATATTCGAACTCGCGAAAGGGGAGGTGCGAAAAAGTCGAGCTACACAATGTAATCGTAGAATCAGTGTATCCATCCTCCATGTCCAGGATGGAGTTAATCCCTTGTGCTCAGTTGACTTTGAGCGCAGTTGGATCGATTTCGAATTCGAATGGTGCCTCAGTTTGATAAACCGATGCTTTGGAAGCTTGTGCTGGGATTGGCTCTATTAGATTGCCCTGGTTTTCTTAA
This sequence comes from Camellia sinensis, assembly GCF_004153795.1. Classification (NCBI taxonomy): domain Eukaryota; kingdom Viridiplantae; phylum Streptophyta; class Magnoliopsida; order Ericales; family Theaceae; genus Camellia; species Camellia sinensis. The sequence goes on from NW_021028199.1 coordinate 127,472, forward strand.
ACTAGGGCTGAGCAAGGAATCCGTGAAATTCGTAATCCGATCTAGTCCAGTCCAATCCGATAGGTTTGGATTGGTTTTTTGAATCCGTGGTTCGGTTCCGGATTGAAAAATTAAAAATCCGTAGTACACGGATTGGTTCCGGATTGGAACCGATCTAGACCGTATACAAATAGTATATATTTTTATTATACATCCTCCCCTATAGTATCTTCTCTTATTCTATATAAAATCTAAACTCAAACCTAAAACCGTATAATATCTTCTTTTATTACTTTTTATTTGTTAATTTTTAGTTTTAATTTGTAATGGTCTAAATACTTATGGTGAAACTAGTTTTCTTATGGTTGTTTAAATTCTAGCGCAGTATGTCGCTATTATAGAAATAGATGTTACTATTGTGGAACTAATATAGCGCTATGTTTATATTTTTATGAAATTAAAGTGTTATATATATTTTTTTGTTATTTAATTATGTGAATCCGTGGTCCTAAACCGATCCAATCCGTATTTAAATGGATTGGTTCGGATTGGTTCCATGATTTAAACGGATTGGATTGGTTCCAATTTTTCAGGAACCGTAATAACGGATTGGTCCTAAGTTTTACCCCAATCCGTGGGTTGCTATACCCTTTCACACAACAAGGATCATAACATTTATTATCTCTGTGTTCGTTCGGTCGATTGCCATCTTGTAACTAGCTTACCTGATTTGGATAAGCAAGTCGGTGGTAATTGGGAGTTTCCTGCTGGGACTGAGTTCCAATCTGAACGGATGGCCCAAAAAGATGGCTACCCAGGTCCGAGTCCTTCCTCCTAGTATTTTTGTGTTTTTTTCCTTGTTTTGAATGTTGTTCTTCTTTTCTGCAGAGGCTTCCCATTTTCAGCGCAGGCCAAACCGAGAGAATACTAAGGCCATCAAGGCTGTTTTGAGGTACAAGAAGAGGTTCGCGCCCAAGCTGTTGGATTACCAGGCTAGTTATCCTTTCACTATCCCGAAGAAATTGACGTTCGATGCGTCTCTTCTGGATTTTGACACTGAGACTGATATGTCCCTTACCCCTCTGGTTACGAATCGCCGCCGAAGCCAAGGCTTGCCGTCTGAGAAGACACCTTCCCCTGCCCCCCGTTTCACAGGGGGTGGGTCTATGTAAAAAAGAGAGTGCTGGTGGATTTGGAAGTAGAGGCTTTTGGCTCCTCTAACGCTTTGGGGACTCCTTCGGTGAAGGCCAAACCGAAGAGCCTTATGACTCCTTACTTGTTACCCAAGATGGTTTCATGGAGCTCTGGTGCTGCAAAGTTTCCTTTTAGCATTGCCTAAGGTGGGGGACCATCTGGTAGTTGACCAGGGGTGTGTATACTTATTGTAACCATGCTTGTAACAGATCACATTCCTTCGATCAACTGTTTCCATGATTCTAGGAAGAGGGGACCAGCTGAGGTAGCACCCTACATGTGCATGCATTCACAACTTCTATGTTTCTCTATTAGGTTCTTTTGGCTCAGTACCGTCGTACCTCGGCTCGACCCTCTACGAGATTGTTTGTAGGGATGGGTTGGCCCAGTAGGATATCTTTGTATGGGCTCGGCCCTTTTTAGGTTCGGTCCAAGGATCAGATCCTGCTGCTCGGCCCAGCCCAGCATCACGGCTGGACTAGCCTTTCCACTACGGGTTGGGCCCAAGTGCTTGAGGACTTGGGTTGACTGTTGATCATGAAGTTGGGCTCAATTGGCTTGCCCACATACTCATCTAACCCACTTGGATTTGGGCTTCAGTGGATTGGGCTGGCCCAAGGCTTGGATCCGACCCATTTCACTTCAGCCGCTCCACTTGGGAAATCCATCTCTGTTCCCATCTCTGCCCCCTAACGGGGATCAAGTTTCTCCAACCCCGAAAATTCCCCGGCCCCCAAATCTGTTTCAACACCACCATCAACAACAACAACAACATCAACAGAATCATCTATATGAACATATCATTTTCAACATCATATCAACAAAATCATCAATAGATAATAAACCAAAAAAAAATAAAAATGAACAGACATGCATGTATACCTATACAAACAGATCTGAGATCTGTGTCACAGAGAGAGAGAGAGAGAGAGAGAGAGAGAGAGAGAGTGGAAGATCGGATAAAGATGGAGGACGATACACACATACAGATCTCAGATCGGAGGAGATTGGACGATACACACATACGGAGGAGATCGGAGGAGGAGGCGATGGTGGACGAAGGAGGAGGAGGACGATCAGAGCTTCCGAGGCGATGGATGGCTGTGACTGCGATGACAGAGGCCATGGACGACGGAGGAGGCCGATCGGCGTCGCGGACAATGACGATCGTCGTCGCGAGTAGTGCGAGGTGAGTGAGAGAGTAGCACTGTGCGAGAGTTTACCACATGAGTGAGAGAGTAGAACAATGAACTGATGAGGACGGTTTACCAAATTACCACGTGTATATAATATATATGTATATAGGGGTAACATAGTAATTTCACATCGGGGTAAACTGGGCCGGGAAACGGGGCCGGGCCGGGCCGGGTACGGGGCTGGGACACTTATCCCCGTCCCCGGCCCGAATCTGTTTGGGGATTAATTTTTGAATACCATCCCCATCTCGTCGGGGGTATTTTTCGGGAAAAACCCACTCAATTCGGGGTCGGGGGGTCAGGTCTCCGTCGGGCGGGGTTCAAATTGCCATCCCTAACTGGTGGCTCTCTGGATGAGCTCCTCCGTCGCAAGTGAGAGGGCTCTGCTTCAGTCTTCTTTTCCATTGGATCACTCATCACCCTTTTAAGTTGCGCTTTCAGCTCCTGTATCTCCATTCCCATGGAGTCTATGATTTGATCTCTATAATCCTTTTCGAGAAGAAAATGATGAGAAGAACCTCCAGTGAGGGGTAATCGATGCTCGATGGATTCAGGGGTCCGATTATTGTTTCCAGTTTGTTTTTCTAGGACAGTTGGGAGTGCCAAGCCTTTGTCCTTTGTTTTCTCCGTCTGTGGAGTATGTGTCGAAGGTGGGATGTCCTCAATCCCCATCGCCGGAACTGAGTATAGAGTTTAGAGATGAAGTGATCCACGTTCACCGCACCAATTGTGCGTACCAGATTCCGCACTAGATGAAAGTGGATCGGGGCTCCGCACTCGGTTGGACTATCCAGGGATTGAGGTTCCTACCATAAAAAGCACCGTTAGAGCTGCCCGGCCGGGGTTGGCCGGATAACCCCTCTAGTGTGGGAATTAGCGATTGGAGAAGAAATGTATAGAGAGTTGAGTTTGTATGTAAGTGTGGTTTAGCTTGGGATAGTTCAGTTACCTTCAATGTGAAGTTCATATAGTATATATAGGGTTCCTTACTTGCTTCTCAAGATGGTTTCATGGAGCTTAAGTGCTGCCAAGTGTCCTTTTAGCATTGCTCAAGGTGGGGGACCACCTGGTAGTTGTCATTGAATGCATATACTCATTGTAGTCATACTGATAACAAACCACATTCCTTTGGTTCAACAACTTCCGTGATTTTAGGTGTAGGGGACCAGTTGAGGTGGCAACTTGCACATGCATATGCTCACAACTTCCACATTTCTCTGTAAGGTTTCCTCTGCTCGGTACCTTAGTACCTCAGTTCGGCCCTAGACCAGACTTTTGTTGGGATGAGCCGGTCCATTCGGACATCTTTGTGTGGGCTTGGCCCACTATCTGTTTGGCCCATAGATTCAGTCTCGCAGCTCGGCCCAGCCCAGCGTCACGGCTGGACTAGCCTTTCCACTACGGGTTGGGCCCAAGTGCTTGAGGACTTGGGTTGACTGTTGATCATGAAGTTGGGCTCAATTGGCTTGCCCACATACTCATCTAACCCACTTGGATTTGGGCTTCAGTGGATTGGGCTGGCCCAAGGCTTGGATCCGACCCATTTCACTTCAGCCGCTCCACTTGGGAAATCCATCTCTGTTATGGCAATCCAATAGTGTCCTCCGAATACACCCATCAGACCAATCTCCATTTTCCCAATCCTTCGGATATTTGGGCACAAAGTTACTCAAACAACCGCATACTGGTATGTTTTCAATATTACAACTACCATATGGACCACACCGTTTATAATTATCACAATTATCTGTCGGTGTAGTCAGGTAAAGGACTCATTCCTGGGTTCGATCAATCCATGTCAAGCGTTGCATAATGCCATTATGACTCAGAGGAAACCTTGAAACAACTGAGTTGTTAATGAGTTCATAACCATAAAACACCTCCTCTTTGGTGAAAACCAATCCATATGTGTAGATGGAATTTGGTTTAAGGTTTGGTTTTCCACTGAATCCGAGACGATTCCATGGCCCAGTTCGGTACAGCTCAATGGAACGATTGCTCAGAATAAGTTGCGGATATCCTTGGGGTTCACACCGAAATGCAAAATCACCTTGACCTGGATCATATTGTAACAAAAACTATGTGTATTGTTTTTGTTTTGAGAAAAATGTAGATGGTGAAATTTTCAAAACCTAGGGTTAAAAAAAGAGTAATTCTAGGGACGATCTAGTGTTATTGCTACTCTTAAGATTGTCCTATGATGTCGCTAGCAGCATCGAGATAGACATTGCTAATGGTATCAAGATATGAGATCTGCCACCAACACCGCCTTTTACACCTTTGACACTAACAACATTTTCTTCGTCTTGTTGCTCTTCCATCTCACTTGTCGGTCCAAATATTTGTATAATGTTTTCTATTTTTCTAATATGTTTTTTTTAAAATTATGTCAATTTTTAAAAACTTTTCTTTCCATCTTAGGAATTTAAAAAGTAACGAAAATTTAAAAAAAAATTAAGAAAAAAATTAAAAAAAGTCCACTATTTTTTGGGTCATTTCTTGACTTTTTTTAAAAAAAAAAAAAATTAATGGTCCGTCTAGTGGGTAGAACTTGGAAAATTAAATATTTCTGAAATTAAAAAAAAAAATCATTAAATTACAAATAGATGAAAAATATTATAAATATTAATAATTAATATTATAAAATTTACCATAAATTTTTAATAATTTTTATAATTTACCAATAAATGGTAACTTCCTCTTTTTTTCCCCAAAAAAAAATAAAATAAAATTCCAAACAACCCTCAATTTCAACATTAATATATTAAAAAAAAACATTTATAATATTTATCAACCATAAATTGGGCTCTCAAATTCAATTGTGTTGCGTCATTGGCGATGCACAGTGAGCGCAATCAATAGTCCGGTGACATAGCGAGTGCGAATGAGATAAAGCTTCTACTCGGTGAAAAACTGCAACTACATAATCCAATTATATATTATTAACGTGTGCAATTTAAATAAGTAAAAATATAAGGATAAGTGAAAATTTTCACAACAAAACCAACAATTTTTAAATATTTTATAATGCTAAGAAGAAAGAATACAAAACTCCCAATCTATATTCATATCTGAACTTGATTATTCCATGTAAATTCCCAAAATTTTGGGAATGTATGTGCTGCTTCTGCCCTCATTGTTAATTATATAATGAATAAATCATGGTTGATTCGTTAGGCCTTTGAAATGAACATGAAAATTTCAGCCTCATTGTCGACACTATAAAACATATTTGGTCTGGTTAAAAGTGATCAAGGCGATGAATTATATGCAAAACATCGCCTGTCAGGATCAATAAATCTATTTGATGAATGTTCTGCTGTACAAAATATGTTATTATAAAGAAAATCATGGTGATTCCTAGGTGGGTTTGTGGAGTGGACATATATGGCAGAACAATTGTGGAACTATATTAATTATTTTTCTACATGTTTTAATTCAGATGTTGGCTTGTTTACACAAATAGGTTAAAAATTAATTTTTAAATTTTTTATAAAAAAAATAGAGGAATAATATAATTAAAAAAATTAAAAAAGTAAAAAAATTAACTTTTAATTAATTTTCTAAAATAAACCTATATAGTGATATATGTACCCTCGATGGTTTTGTTGTTAATTATGAAGATTATAAATTTTATTCCTTTTCATTTTAAAATATTAATTTCTTATTTTATTTTTTATTATCTTAAAATATTAATTATTTTTAAAAAAATAAAAAATTAAAATAACATGAATTTTTTTATTTTGCTCTTATTTTAAATTTATTAATATTAATATACATAAAAACATGAAATTGATGTTCTCCAAATGAATGATATGTTTGTAGTTCGAGGGAGAAAAAGGCACAATGCTCAAGAAATTACAAACCTACATCAGTATCGTGCTGAATTATTCTTTACTATTTTGGATATGCAAATTTAAGAACTAAATGCTAATTTCACTGAATCAAACACTGAGTTGTTATTGATTGGGAAAGAAAAATTTTGAAATTCTAATTAATAGGTACTCTCCCTATATCAAATTTCTGGCTCCGCCACTGATTCCTAGGTGGGTTTGTGGAGTGTACACATATGGAAGAACAATTGTGGAACTATATTATTTATTTTTCTACATGTTTTAATTCAGATGTTAGCTTGTTTTTAGGGAAACTTACAAGCAGGAAGGGGCAAGTGAAGGTCATATTAACCCTTTCAAAAATTGTCTTCTAAAAATTTAAGGTTGTTAGGGAATGCGTCCACCATTGTATATTAAGCGCTAACAAGCGTATGCTATGGACTTTATTTATTATGAGCTCGACCCTCAAAATCTAATGGCTAACACCAATAATCCAAGGATGAGAACATTTTCTCATCTTGTTTTCCTGTTAATTTCTTCATGTTTGCTGTTTGTTGATGCCTCAACAGATACAATCTTACACGGACAGTCAATCACAGCCTCCAATACCATCGTATCTGCTGGCAATGGCTTCGAGTTGGGATTCTTCAATCCTGGGAACGGGAGCTCGACAATGAATTACTACCTGGGTATATGGTACAAAAGTATTTCGGAACAAACTGTTGTTTGGGTAGCCAACCGAGACTACCCATTCACAGATTCCTCCGTGGCTCTTCTCATCAGCGCTGATGGAAACCTCGTAATAGTGAAGGGAAAAATTTCATACACGTTGACTAACATATCATCAAATGGTAACACTAGTGCTACCCTTTTGGATTCAGGAAATCTTGTTTTGAGAGACGAGACATCTGGTGACTTACTATGGGAGAGTTTTGACTACCCTTCACATTCTCTCTTGCCTGGAATGAAGCTTGGTCGTTTTAATAATTGGTTCTATTGGAAGCGCTGGTCTTTGATATCCTGGAAAAGCAGGGAAGACCCTAGCCCTGGAGTTTTCTCTCTGGAAAGTGATCCTCTAGGCATGCACCAGTTCTTCATCAGAAAGGGATATCAAAAGTATTGGACTAGTGGGGTATGGAATGGAAAAAGTTTCCCAATGATCCCTGATATGACAGCTCACAATATAAACATCACCTTTAGTTTCAACCCGTCGGGGGGCTATTTCACTTACTCTGTTACTGATGCTTCTGTGACTATTATAATTGTGTTGGATGTATCAGGGAAACTTCAGCTGCTGTTGTGGTCTGAAACTAATCATCAATGGGATTTGTTGTGGTCTCAACCGAGCCAGCAGTGCGAGGTTGATGCCTACTGTGGGGCCTTTAGCAGTTGCAGTCAAAAGGCCCTTCGATTTTGCCAATGTTTGCCTGGTTTTGAACCCCTTTCTATAGAAAATTGGAATGCAGGGGACATGTCAGGAGGGTGTGCAAGGAAAGCCCCATTGCAGTGCAGCAATAGAAGTCAAGCCAATTGGAAGAAAGACCAGTTTCTTCGGATATCTAAAGTAAGACTCCCCGTTAATCCAGTAATTTTGCAACATAGAGGTGCTTCAGATTGCAAGTCAGCTTTCTTGGGTAACTGCTCTTGCTCTGCTTATGCTTATGGCAGTGATGGGTGTTCAATATGGAGTGAAGATCTCTTTAATGTGGAACAGCTGACAAATGATGACCCCCATCGGAGAGATTTCTATCTAAAACTTGCTGATTCTGAGTTTCTTAGTAGAGGTAAGAATAATGGAATTGCCTCAATTGTTTTGGTGGCATGGTGACAGAAATTAATTACTTTGTTTTGGATAAAAATGAATTCAGTCCACCTAACTCATTTTTCAGATTCAAGAAGCAAGTGGTGGAAATGGCTAATTCTGGCACTAGCAGTTTCTATGACTCTATCAGCCTTGGTTTATTGTATTACAGAAAAGAGGTACGCATTTCACTCTTGGAACACAATACTAAACCAATCCACGGGAGTTTTTTTTTTTTTTTTATATATATAGAGTAAAACTTAGTCCTTGTGCTTCTATATAAGTTCAAATGCCCAAACATAATTCCAAAAAAAAAAATTAATAATAAGCCCCTATATTTTTTTTGTCAAGCGAGGGAGGATTTGATGCTATTCGATATTGGTACAAGCGTTGGAACTAGTAAGAGTCTTATTGGTGGAAAGAAGGAAGTTGATTTACCGTTGTTCAGTTTCGCTAGTGTTTCTCTTGCTACTGATAACTTTTCTGATACAAATAAGCTTGGAGAGGGTGGTTTTGGACCTGTTTACAAGGTAACATTCAATATCACTGACCACGATTCTTTAGGGATGTTGAACACTAAACAGAAATCATTTTGATCCTACCAAGTAGTTCAGTCCCAATTGATGCATTGAGCTTTGTTTTATTTTTTGAGAGTCCATGTTTACTTAATAATATGTTATTTTCAGATAGTGTTTGATGTTAGTTTTCCATAGATCATAAACAAGCTAAGAAGGTTCTGTATCAGGGAAAGTTGCTAAAAGAATATGAGGTGGCTGTGAAAAGGCTTTCAAGAAAATCTGGACAAGGATTAGAGGAATTACAGAATGAGGCTATGCTCATAGTAAAACTTCAACACAGAATCTTGTGAGACTACTGGGCTGCTGCATTGAAAGAGATGAAAAGATTTTAATCTATGTGTATATGCCCAACAAAAGCTTGGATTTCTTGCTTTTTGGTTTGTGCCTTTGCATTCTTGAATATATTTGATCGTTTCTGTTTGTATGTTTATCCATATTTATGTACTACCATTTAAATCTATTAATTTGATGTGAAATCGCGACAGATCGAATCAAACACGGGACACTAAATTGGGAGTTCGAGTTAACATCATTGAAGGAATTGCTCAAGGGCTTCTCTATCTTCATTAGTATTCAAGGTTACAAATCATCCATAGAGATTTGAAAGCTAGCAACATTTTGTTGGACAAAGATATGAACCCAAAAATTTCTGATTTTGGGATGGCAAGAATTTTCAGTGGAAATGGATCACAAGCAACAAATCAAATTGATGGCACTTAGTGAGTAAAACACAGTTTATGCACCTTTGCACCAAAACATCTTATTTTTTCGTACATTGATATCTTTAAGGCTACTAAACGATTCAATTTAATACTTAAATCCAGTGGCTATATGTCACCTGAGTATGCTTTGGATGGCCTATTCTCTATCAAATCCGATGTCTTCAGCTTTGGAGTCTTGTTGTTAGAGATTTTGAATGGCAAAAAGAATACAGGCTTTTATCTAACTGACTCTGTTAATCTTCTTGGATATGTGAGTACCAGAATGCTATTACATTTATCATGCCCTTCTTTTACCTTTCCACTTTTTTTTGACTTTGAAGGATTCACATTGAGATATACTATACTGTCTTATGTTCTTTAGGTATGGGACTTGTGGAAGAGTGGCATGGGACAGAACCTGAAGGACCCAATATTGGGAGACATACCTTCTACACATATGCTGTTGAGGTACATAAACATTGGACTTCTTTGTGTTCAAGAAAGTGCAGCTGATAGGCCTACCATGTCCAGTGTTGTGTCAATGCTTAGCAATGAACTTGTGCTTCTACCCTCTCCAAAACAACCTGCATTTTCAACTATTACAAATGTGCCAGATCGGAATTCATGCAAAGCCCAGAAAGATGTTCACTGAACAATGTGACGGTTTCAATTCTGGAACCCCGGTAACAGTTCAGTCTTCCATGTCAATTCATTTTATTGTCTTTACTTGTTCTTTCTTACTGAACTTACATTTTGTGGTTGTTTTTTTTTTTTTTTTTTCATAAGAGAAGTTTGCTGAAATGAACTAAAAAATTGTTAATTTGGTGGAGAGTGACACTGAGTGCTGTCTCTATCTATTCTGTGTACACTTTGTAACCCTTATTCTGGAAGAGGGGAGGTTCAACTCTTTTAAAATGTCAAATAGGTTTAGTGAGTCGGTTTGTTGATACAATACAAAAAATTGTCAACCAATTTCAGGATCCATTCCAAAAATCAATAAAGCACTGGAGTTTAAGTTTCTGATTGGTTGTTTTATTTATTTATTTTAAGAACAATTGTTTGATCTCGTTTGTTAAAATTTGGTTATCTCATTAAGTAGATGTCTGTATGAGTTAGAGTTCAATTTTTTATTTAATTTTAACTTTCTTTTAATTTGCCCTTTTGGAGTACAGCTAGAACCAAAGTGAAGAACAAAAGGTGACTGTTTGCAACCCATTCGTCTACACAACCTCTCAATTCTCACGCTCCAAAACAATTTGATTGCATTGTCTCACAATGAATTTTCACCGTGTGATTTTTCACTATGATAGACTGATAGTAAGTGAAATTTCACTTAAAATTGATCATTTTTTTGGAACTCTCAATTTGAACCTTTTAGTGATAAATTTGGAATTATAGGCCTAATTTTTATAATTAGTCACCAGTTTTAGAATTTTTAGTGCTGAAATAGATATTCTATTGACTTCAATTCAAATAGAGTCCATAAAGTTTCACTGCGCCAAATCAACAAAACTTAGCAATTCCGAATTCAAACAAACTATTATATATTAATAACATATATGTCTCTATATTGGGCCTAATTTAACCCTTCCAAATTTAACTCTGAATAAAAAAAGCTAAAGCTCATCCACTTAACTTGATATAAATGGGATTTTTGTGTGAACTATTAAATAAATTTTATCCCTATTACCACAAGTGTTTGAATTTGAACATTTGACCACATATTAGAATTTCAGTCTTTATATTTATACACTTGTAAAAGTGAAATATTTAAATATTTTCTAATTTATTGTATAACTAAATAGCAAAAAAATAAAATAAAATAAAATAGAAAATAATAATAAATTACAAATATTTCATTTATGATAAAAAAAAATTAATACGTTTTCTCCTATAAGTTTTGTAATTTTAGTTTAATTCACCCGATAATATGGTAAATCACATTTGTCAATGTATTAATTAGTCTTTGTCAATGTAGGTGCTCAAGAATACAATGACAATGAATAATAATGGTAGACCATGAGAGTTGAGTGATTAATTTGGTTTGATAGAGTTGGGTGTTCAATTTTGAGTTTTTATTTTTATTTTTTTATTTTTTTATTTTTTAAGAGTAGGTATTTCATTTCAATTTGTGTTTATTATAATAATTTTAATTAAAGTTATAATTTTAGAAAAATGGTGATGGCTATTAGCGCCACTTTTTTATTTATAGTAATGCTAGTCTTCAGGAAAAGGCTTCAGGAAAACCTTCAGGAAAAGGTGGGTCCCACCTGGCAAGGAAATTGCTAGTTTAAGAAATAAAAAAAAGTTCTGAGTCTCATGTTTCAACTCTCTCACCACTCTAGCTCACATTTCAATTCTCTCACCACTCTCTCGCTCAGCTCTCACCCGCAAGCTTGCTGCCGCCGGTCACTGCCGTCGACGTCTCCGTAACTGCTGAGATTTCCGTTTGATTTCTCCGTCACTCTCAGATTTTTGCTGCGATTTCAGTCTCTAATCCCACCATTCTTGCAAGAACACCGAAGGTAAGATTTGCAACCAAAATCTGAGTGTTTGTAGTTGTTTTACCAAGCTTGATTTTGTATCCTACCTTCTTTGTGCGATTTTGGGATTATTTTTTTCAAACCCTAGAATTTTGAATTTTGGGGCTTTTGAAAATTTTTGTTGTCTCTGAATCTTTCAATGAAAGAGATGTTGTGGATTGCATAGGTTATATAACTCAATTTTCGTTTTAATTTCTGTTACCTCTAAATTTGAATCTTTCAATGAGATTTTGTGGATTTACTTTGTTTCATGTATGAAAGCCTAGAAATTGCATAGGTTAAATTTTGGGGGTTTTTGTTCAATTTTGAAAATTTTTGATGCCTTATACCACCAATGTATATATTTCAAGGCACAAATTATTATTTTTAAATAGTCTCAGTTTAGTTATTGGTTGTTTATTTATTTTTGTTTAAGAACTAAATTAATTCCTGTTTATTTATTTCCTTTTTATTTATTTTTGTTGAAGAACTTTTTAATTTGTTATATATATATATATATATATATATTGTAGAGATATGGATGAAGAAATATGGAGTGGTTCTTCAAGTGAGGGCATTAATGAAATTAATATTGAGAATGAAATGGAGGAAACAGAAAATGTAGAAGTCGAAACTGAAAATGTAGAAGTCGAAACTGAAAATGTAGAAGTCGAAACTGAAAATGTAGAAGTCGAAACTGAAAATGTAGAAGTCGAAACTGAAAATGTAGAAGTCGAAACTGAAAATGTAGAAGTCGAAACTGAAAATGTAGAAGTCGAAACTGAAAATGTAGAAGTCGAAACTGAAAATGTAGAAGTTGAAACTGAGGATCCTAAGGTGGGAATGATGTTTAAGTCAAGTGATGAAATTTATGAATATTATGCAACATATGGGAAGAAAAATGGTTTTGCGGTGTCTAAGAAAAATTGTAAAAAGGGAGGCGATGGGGAGAAAAAATATATAACTCTTGCTTGTACTCGTGCTAGGAAGGCAATAATCAAAACAAGCAATCCAGTTAAATTACGGCCACAAACAAGAACGGGATGCAAAGCTTGCATTAATGCAATTCTACAACCGATGGAATGTGGCTATTGCGATCCTTAGTACTTGAGCATAACCATAAAATGAGTCCAACCAAATCTCGTTTTTTCAAGCAAAATAGGATACTTGAGCCGCATGTGAAGAGGAGACTTGAATTAAATGATAGAGCGGGGATTAGGATGAACAAAAATTTCACTTCACTTGTGTTGGAAGCTGGAGGGCGTGAGAAGTTGTCATATTTAGAAAAAGATTGTAGGAATCATATAGACAAAGTTCATCGTTTACGACTTGAGGAAGGAGATGCCACTGCAATGTATAATTATTTTGTGAAAATGCAAGGTGATAATTCAGACTTTTTTTATGTCATGGATTTGGATGGAAATGGTCGATTACAAAATGTATTTTGGGCCGATGCGAGGAGTAGAGCAACATTTAAAGAGTTTGGGGATGTGGTCACATTTGACACAACATACTTGGTAAATAAATATGATATGCCATTTGCCCCATTTGTTGGTGTGAACCATCATGGACAGTCGACATTGTTGGGTTGTGGACTCATTTCACATGAAGACACAGAGACATTTACATGGCTATTTCAGTCTTGGCTTGCATGCATGTCTGGATGCCCTCCCAATGCTATTATTACAGATCAAGACAAAGCCATGAAAAAAGCCACAGAGATTGTTTTCCCTAATGCGCGTCACCGATGGTGTTTGTGGCATATTATGAAAAAATTGCCTGAAAAATTGAGAGGATACAAGGAATATGAAGCAATAAAATTTGGTATTCAGAATGCAGTTTATGATTCATTAACTACAGAAGAATTTGAAGAAAATTGGGGTAAGTTCATTGAGGAGTATCAACTTCATAGCAATGATTGGTTACTTAGGTTGTATGAGGAAAGACATCGATGGGTACCTGCGTTTGTCAAAGACATTTTTTGGGCAGGAATGTCAACCACACAGCGTAGTGAAAGCATGCACGCATTCTTTGATGGGTACATTAACTCGAAAACCACTTTGAAACAATTTGTGGAGCAATATGAAAATGCTATGGCAAAGAAGGTTGAAAATGAAAATGGTGAAAAATTCAATTCTCTCAACTCATACATCCTATGCATAACTCAATATCCATTTGAAAAGCAATTTCAAAATGCTTACACAATTGCAAAATTCAAAGAGTTCCAACAGGAGGTTGTAGGAAAGATTTATTGCAATTTGTCTCTGTGTTCAGAAGATCTTAATTTTTCTGTGTATGATGTAAGTGAAGATGTTCCCTTTGGAGAAAGCCTTAGACTTGCAACTTTCACAGTATATTTGAAAGAGGACAGCTCTGAAACAAATTGTAGTTGTCGGTTGTTTGAGTTTAGGGGAATAGTAGGCCACCATGTAAAAGGAAATAGTATATGCTTGAAAAAACTATTAAAAAGAAGCAAAGAATGAAGACCAGGACAAAGACAAAGGCCACTAGCACCAGCAGCCAAGGAAATATAGAGGTGTGAAAAATATCTCATGCATGAATTTACCATTAATTGATAAGCTATTATTTTGTTAACTTTCAAGTTTTATATTTTGTAGCAATCTGAATTTAGTGCGCCTTCACATATGGGATTTGTTGATCTTGGTACACAAGAGAGTATTAAAATCAATGTAAGAAACTTGTTGGATTTATTGATTTCTTTTATAGCTAGATTTTGTTAGTTTATTGTTGGATTTATAATTCTATGGGTGCTTGTTATATTGCAAGAATCTGAAATGTTGGCTCCAAGTTTCGGGCAACAAAACATGCTCCAAGGACACTTGTCATCCCAAGTACATAATATTCCATTTTGTATTTTATTAACGTGGCTTAAACAAAAATTTAATATTTATGTCATTTATTTTATTTTATTTTTTTGGTAGGGACATCATCATCCATCTCAATCTTGGATGTTGGGCAATTCAAGTTTCACGAAAATGTTGAATGATATGGCGCAGTCACAATCTGAAAATCCCGAACGAGACAAAGATGAAAGAAGTTGAAGATGTCAACAATGACAATGTTTCTTGGACCTATATTAATTTATTTTTAATTTACCATTGACAATATTTATATGACTTCTAGGCAAGCCGATGTTGAAGCATTGTCATTTTGTGGAGGCTTATGTTGTTGAGTTGTTGAAGCATTGTCATTTTGGTATAAGCTTATGTTGAAGTATTGTCATTTTGATGTAGGTTTATGTTATTGAACTATTATATATTGGCAATATATAAATTCTTTTTGTTATTCCTTGGATTATATTCTTTGTGAGTTTTCACTAAAAGGAATTCACTTGAATTGCTACCCTACAATATTTGTTGTTGATATAACATGGAGGTTCCAGCCAACATTTTCTTCCTTTCCTTTACTTTTTATTTTTTATTATTTTATTATTTTCTTCCTTTCCTTTAGGAAGGTTCAGCCAATGACTTCTTCCATCACGTTTCATATTTTTTTATTTTTTTATTCCTTACCAGGTGGGACCCACCTTTTCCTGAAGGTTTTCCTGAAGCCCTTTCCTGAAGCCTAGCATTACTGTTGTTTAAATATTTTAGTGTCACTTTTAGAAAATGGCTTTCCTAATTCAAATATTTTGAATTGGGTTTTTATTCTTTGTTAGAAATCAAAATGAAAATTTGCTATATCTACTATTATTTTAAAAGTTTGAAAAGTACATATGTTTTCTATTTTTTCTGTATCTCGAAAATATCTTCTCAAACTTATTAAACATCACACAACAATCTACTAAACGACCAAACACCTTTCGAAATTCAAACACCTTCAAACATCATAATATAATTATTTCTTTTAATAATTCTATTACTTTTATACTTTTCTTTTACACCTTCAAACATCATAATATGATTATTTCTTTTAATAATTCTACTACTTTTCTACTTTTCTTCTATTCTGAAAATATCCTCACATATGCTTTCTACTTTTTTCGTATCCAGAAAATAACTTTCCAAACTTATTAAACATCTTTTCTACTTTTCTTCTATTCTGAAAATATCCTCACATATGCTTTCTACTTTTTTCGTATCCAGAAAATAACTTTCCAAACTTATTAAACATCGATAACCTACTGTTGGAAAAAATTTAGAAATGAATGGAAATGGACTCCATTCGTATGAAAGGATGTAATCATTTATGGTGCCTCTTCATTATAAAAGGTGTGACCCAAGGGTGATGTCTCTTCATTTTAAAGGGTATGACCCAAGGGCCATATCCCTTCTCAAACTGAACAAGTGCCAACAAGCCTATACAAAGACAACCCCCATTCCAGTTTTATTCATTCTGAAATTCTAAAAATTCCTTTCTTTTTTTCATATATTCAGTGTTCATCTGTGAATCTAAGTTCCTATGAGTGCAAAACATAATTTTGGTTCGCTATACAATTAAAGAGTGTGCTCTCTTTGTTTGTGGTGATTGTTGTATCTTGGAGACAAGACGTCCATAGTTCTTAAGCACTATTAGAGAGGACACAATTCTGTCTTAAAGACACAGTGTTCAAACACTGGCCTCAATTAAAAACTTGTTTATAAACCATCTGCAGAAGTACTGTAAGGTTTAATTTTGTTATTTATTTTATTTTATTTATTATTTGATTAAATCAATTATTTTTCGAAAAACAATTTTAAGACAAAATTTCATGTACTGTTTTCTGTATTACAATATTGGTTTTCTGTTAAAATTAATTTTAGCAAATTTGTTTTCAATATATACAAAGTATTAGACTCCGGTTTTATACTATTTTGATTTATTTATTACACATTCGTTTACTAATTTTTACCTAAATCTGTATTCGAGTATAACTCTTTTTCGGTTAAATTTTAGTTACGGTTCTGGATTTTTTTCTTCAATATCTGTATTTTATTTTTTGTTCCTCGATGTGACTTGGGATTTTTTCCCGAGTCAGTATTGTTGTGGAACTCTATTTTGATTTTATTTGAACAATTCTATAATGGTCATACGTTTGGAATTTCCTGAATTTTGTGTGGATATTGAATGCTATTCTTGCATCTTTGTTTTAAACATAGTAGTCATCCAGTAGAACTCTATTTTTCTTTTCTGGGTTCATTGGTTTTCTTTCTGATTTTTCGTTTAACATAAACTTTGATTTGGTTTCTCTGTACTGTAACGTTATTTAAAACAAAAAAATTTCACCCGAATTTATATTGAAGTATAACTCTATTTATTGTTGTCCTAATAATTTCTATTACACTAGTTTATTTGAACAATGTTTTAAAATTGTTTTGATTTAACTATTTCTGATGTATTATACAAGCAAAAATTGATTTGCTTGAAACATAATTCACCATTTAATATTTACATATTTCAAGTTTATGATTTCAGAATACGAGTTTAATTTTTGTTTCAATCTAAACAAAATATGGTTTTGTTTCAGATTTTTATTATCTTATACAGATCTCAGTTTTATACATATCATTGCCAATTTATTATGAGAAGTGTTTTGTTTTACAATTTGTTTGATATTATTTCTTTCCAGTGATGCCATTTTTATGAAAAGATGCAACTTTTCAAATTTATTTTGTGATAGCATTGACTTATAAATAAAAATGGGTGTATGATTATTGGTACATCTTCAATTAATAAAGGCATTGATACAATATGTTTGTATGAACTGAACTATGTTCATTGGATATCATTGTTTTTCCGGTTCTGTGTTGATAATCACCATGTCTCTTTTGGTTTTTCAAACAAATTTGGTTTTACTTTGATTTTTATTTTTGTTCTCCGTATGGTTTATTCATTGACTGATTTATTTATTTTTGGTTTAATCAGAATAAATTATTGTACAAAATAAAATGTTATTTTTGCGATATTCATATTTGAATATGTTATGTTAAGACCAGATTTATCTTATCTATATCATTTGAAATTCTTATGTTATGATATATTATTATTGGAGATTATCCACTAAATCGTTTGTGATAAGTATAATAACAGTTTGACAATCACATAGGCATATGTTTGTTGACTTGAGGATTTTTCTAAATTGATGGTATTTACTATTTGTGATAGTGGTGGAACCACTAATGAATTTGTCATGAAATATATATATAGGTTTTATGCGAATATATTGATATTTCAATTTGATATGGTCAGAGTATCTTTGCCTGTGAAAGTAATCGTTGGCACCAAAGAAGTTTAAAATGGTTTAAATAGTGGTGTTGTTTCATTTAATTGGAAGTGTTTTTTGGGTTTTATGACACTGTTGGTCAAGTCATAATTATGAATCTTGTGCAGTAGAATTGGTTTAACCATGAACCATGATCTAAATGTGGGAGCTTATCTCTTGAATTTAAAGAGATAATTTAATTTTCTTTTGTCACTAATATTTTTGATAAATTTATCAAAATGAATTATTAGTTGTGCCAGTGACACTGAGTCATGTTTTGTGCTAATTTATGTATTACCACATATGTGAGGGAAAGAAGTATAATTGTTTACTACATGATTCATGACAAATTACCCATAGAAACTCAAACAAAAGTGCTCAAATTTAAGAGTTTGAATCTTAATTTGGAGATATAAGTATTTTTTTTCTTGAATGCATTGTACAAAAACTTATTCTTGAATGCATTCAAATGAGGTTTTTGAATTGTTTGGTTCTTGAGCAAAATCTTTATGAGACCATGATTTTGTTAACTCATGAATTCGCGACTTGTGTAGTCATAATTATTTTGAGTGTTATTTTTTTTTAATTTTTTTGTTTTTCAAGCACATCAAGATCTAAGTTCAAAGGGACAACTGAATTATGGATGACTCACCAGAAATCACTAAGGAAGTATATCTCCTATCCATTCCTATGTTGAGAGTGATATCTACAACATGTGTTGTATGTAGGAGATTTAGGATAAGCTATACTTTTAATGATGACTTATATCTTGAAAAACCTAGAGGTTCAAGAGGAGTATTTATGAGAGTCGAAATAAGTATCACTTATATGAATGTGAAGAGGTAGGTCACTTCTATGAGAATTGATAAGGCTGAATTCTCTAGAGCATTCATGAATCCAGGAATTGTCCAAGGCCAAAATGGACATAACCGATAAAACTAAGTTGTATATGGAAATAAAATTGTGTGACAGGCAATTGTCTCGGTTTACATTGACAGCAGAACAGTTCAAGATATCATGTTCACTGATCAGTCAGTAAATTTGATAGTCTTTTATAAGGGAAGGTTCAAGACCAAAAGCAACCTATCATATGCAGCATATTTGTACTCACATAGTCTGCATGTTGCATTTCTTGTTTCGTCAATTTCATTTATATGAGGGATTATTGGAAAAAATTTAGAAATGAATGGAAATGGACTCCATTTGAATGAAATGATGCAATCCATTATGGTGTCTCTTCATTATAAAGGGTGTGATCTAAGGTTGGTGTCTCTTCATTTTAAAAAGTATGACCCAAGGATCATGTCCCTTTTTCGTGCCTTTTCTGTTCAAATTGAACAGGTGCCAACAAACCTATACAAAGGCAGCCTTATTCTAGTTTTATTCATTCCGAAATTTCGATTCCTTTCTTTCTTTCATACATTAAAAGTGTTCATTCGTGAGTCTAAGTTCTTGTGAGTGCAAAACATAATTTTGGTTTGCTTTACAAGAGTGTGCTCTCTTTTTGTTTGTGCGGATTGTTGTATCTTGAAGACATGACGACCATTGTTTTCAAGCACCATTGGAGAAGATGAAATTCTGTCTTAAAGACACTATGTTCAAACACTAGCCTCAATCACAAACTTGTTTATAAACCATTTGCAAAAGTATTGCAAGATTTAATTTTGTTATTTATTTTATTTTATTTATTATTTGTTGAAATTTACTCCAACACCTACATCTACCGAACAACCAAACACTTTCCAGAATCCCACTCAAAGAATAAGTTGATTTTTGACTTACAAAAAGCTATAAGCTGTATTATTAAGCTGAACCAAACACATCAAAATAGCTTAAATTAAGCTAAAAGCTGAAATAAGCTGGAAATAAGACCTACCAAACAGGGTCATTCATTGTTAGTTGCTTTGGCAATTGCTTTTTAATAATTCTAAAATATTTTGGCAATTGTTTTTTAACCTCCGTTTGGGAAGTGGGTTGGCCTTTTGATTTTTTGGCTTTTTTGACTATTTGAGCCTGGGCTCAAAAGTTTGGTTTGGGAATGATTTTTTGACTTTTTGACTTTTTTAACTTTTTTTGTGAGAGAAGAGTGTAATGATTATGGATTGGATGTGATATTTTGTCTGTTGTGGCTCAAATAACCTATTATGAGCCCAAATGAGCCCTTCCCAAACGACATTTTTTTACTTTTTAGCATAAAATTTGTATGACTTTGAAAAATGGTTTGATTTATTTTTTATTTTTTTATTTATTTTGCTATAAGAAAAGTTCAGGTAAGTTAATGTTTTTTTGGAGCCTTTTTTTTTTTTGAAACTTAGGGGTTGTTTAGGGTGTTCTAAATAAGTATACTTTTTGTCTTTTTAGACTAAAAAATTGAGAAAAAAAATATGAATGTTTGGGTTAATTTTTTGACTTTTTATAAAAAAATGTATATTAAAAAATTATATAAAGAATTGTGTAGGAATAGATAGTTTAGTACGCCGTACGGATTGCAGTGCAGTCGACTTGGTGAATACATGGGAAAATATTGCCTCATTTTCGGGCTTTGATTGGACGGTATTGTTCGGCCTATGGGGGCCCACAACGGGTCTCATTTTTCTAATCGGAACAGTTCAATGTGTAGAACTCATCGAGTACTATGTGCTTATAAAAATCACATTGATTGGATATCGATAGCTATTTGATCGTGTTAGTTTTTTTTGTCAACTATTAACTATAACACCATCCAATTTTTATACAAACCTGATTTGATCATGTAGTTAGCGATATTCGATAAACGTGATTTTTTACAAGCATATAGTACTAGGCGAGTTCTACATCTTGAACGGTTCAGATTATCAAAATGAGACCCATGGTGGGGTCCCACGAGCTCAACTTTACCATCCAACTTAGTGAATGCACACATGCAATTTTTATTTATTTTTTTTTTTGGCCTTTTCACTGAAGCTAGCCTGACGTCAATACAATGAAGGCCAAAAAGTTGATTTGTATTTAATATTTGTATATTAATTTTTTTTTTATTTTTTTTGGTGAATAGTGATAACTTTAACTTTTTTTGTAACTTTTTGATTTTTTGACTTTTTTTACACTTGCCAAACCAACCCTTAGATCTTTTTGGACTAGAAAGGACTTAGCCTCCGTTTAGGAAGTGGGTTGGCTTTTTGGATTTTTTGGCTATTTTAGCCTGGGCTAAAAAGCTTGGTTTGGGAATGACTTTTTGGCTTTTTGACTTTTTTGACTTTTTTTGTGAGAGAAGAGTGTAATGATTATAGGTTTGATGTAGGGGTGCAACTCGGGCGGGTTCGGTTAGGTTAGGAGGTTGTCCAAGTCCAACCTAAGTTGTGCTGAGACCTGCCCAAGCCCGAATTGTAACCCGAGGTTATCTGCCCAAGCCCAACTCGAGTTAAACCCGAATTGCTCGAGTTGCCCGAATTGTAAACGAATTTCATTTTTTTTTCCCAGCTACATTGTTAAATTATTAAAATTTGACTCTATTTACAATTTTTTTTATAAAAAAATAGAAAATCATTAATACCATCAAAACAAATAATTTATATAATGTAAGAGATATGCCACTATAGTAGTCCTTACAATTTATGAGTGAAAACAAAAAGAAAAAAAGTAAGATTTTATGTTATTTATATATATAATATATATTCAATATGATTTAATAATATAAATTACTTTAATATCAAGTAATGGTTAATAATTTATATATATATATATAATATTTTTATATATCTATATATATATTGCGCGAAGAGCAAATATTCAGGCAAGCCCGCACTCATTTCTTCCAAACTCCTGTCTGTCCAATTGACCTACGAGCACAACGGCGGTGAGCTACCCAGCGGTGTGTGGCCGGAAAACCCCTCCGACGATCAAGTTAGAACACACACACAGGGGATAGATAGAGAGAAGGGAGAGTGTTGAGTGTTTAGTGTATGTCTCACCAAATGTTCATCTTCAACGTATGGGGGGCGCAGACGTGCTTATATACCTTCTGCGCCCCAAATCTACTCCCAGTGACCTCTCAACACGTGGCACTGCTATCGCATCCGTCAGCATAAACCTTGCTGAGCACCACCTAACCCAACTGCCTGCCCATTCTCTTGGGAGCTCGGCAGCCGAGCAGTACCATCTCGGTCATCGTCTGCCATGCTACGCTTCATGCCCAAGTACTCCAACAGCTAAGCTCAGATGAGGACCGGACTCGTCGGCATCTCGGCAAAGCCGAGCTCGGGACAACTCACGCTTGTCTGCGGTCGACCTACCTGCCAAGCAAATAGGTACCTCGGTCCAACCTTGCCTTTCCTGGCGTTGGACTTTTCATCTGACCGGCTTCGTAACCACGGATCCTTGCAGCTCGGTCAATCCACGCGCTGCCTTAACCGAGCAGCTTCCTTCAA
The DNA here is from genome assembly GCF_004153795.1 of Camellia sinensis. Lineage (NCBI taxonomy): Eukaryota > Viridiplantae > Streptophyta > Magnoliopsida > Ericales > Theaceae > Camellia > Camellia sinensis. Next base: position 149,884 of record NW_021028199.1, read on the forward strand.
GGCCGGGCCACACAACTTGGCCAAACACCTGTTCAGACCAAATCTGTCTGGCACAACTCTGTCCGACCCAAATCTGTCCAGCCCAACTCTGTCCGGCCCAATTCCATATCATTAATCTCCCTCTCAATTGCCCCTTAATTTCGTCCGCTGAAGCGTGACTGGGATTATCTATCCTGACCGGGGTAATACTTCCTTGGTCCTCAGTATGCAAAATGGCGACCGAGCTAGTTGACATTCCTGTCTTCAAAACTTGCTCGGTTCAACTCCTTGGTTGATATTCCTGTCTCAAAAAATTGCCCGATTGACCCCTCGACTCTTCATCTTGTCTCTTCAATTCTGATGCTGCCATAAATGGGGACACGTGTCAATCCTCTATTGGTCCTCGAGCAACCAACCCAGCCGTTCCCTCAATTTTGAATTTGGGGGGCCTCACCACCCCTATAAACATGCATCTTTCTTCTTCCTTTGATTCTTACTGACTCTCTGGCATTCCAAGCACTTCGAAGCTGCTATGCCCTCGCCAAGCTTCCATTCTCGTTCTTGCTCTGTGTTTACGTTGGAAGGAACTGCATTTGCACCAAATCTTGGTAAGTCTCTTTGAGCTTTTGCTATTACATTTGTTATTCTACACTTTAGGGCACCTATTCCTTAGGTTTTAGGATTTAGGCATACAGAATCGTCCCAAACCCCTTACTATTCATGTTGTTCTTCATTTTCCTTGATGAACTTTGAAGATCTGGGGACGACCGGGCTCCAGGTCCTCCTTAGATCCAAAAAACCGCTTAGACCGAGCAAAAAACCTGTTCACCCCAACCTTAGTAAAAACCGGGATAGCCAAAGGACTTGGTCGCTCGACCGGGCTAACATCTGGTCCGCTTGGGCGATCGAGCCCCTTGGTTAGCCTTTACGACCGAGGTGGTTTGGCACTCTTCATGACCGAGCTAAAGTCAAGCTCACTTTGCGCGACCGCGCTTCCTCTTACACTTGCCATCCTTTTCCTGTAGAGTCCAAGTGGACCACTGATCATTACCGAGGTTAACAAAGACCGGTCAGCCTCCAATCACCACTGCCCCAAACCTCCTAAGCCGAGCTAACGTAGGCCGGCCGTACATGGGGAAATTCCGGTTCCTGGTAGATACTCCGGCTGCTCTTGCCACGTTCAGGGAGGAGTACGGCATCCCGGCCGACGTCCACCTCGAGCTTGCAGAAATTGAGACAACGCCTTGGGGCAGAGAGCAGTGCCCCTTTACCGTGCTGTCAATCATCGAAGGAGGCCTTCGTTTCCCCCTTAACCCATTGATTACAGAGTTCCTGCGCCGCACCGGGCTAGCACCCACTCAAGTGTCCACCAACACATACCGAATAATAAACGGCGTGCACAAGCTTAACAACCGGCTAGGCACTAACTTAGGTTTAGCCGAGATACTGCGGCAGTACACCCTGGGGCACACCGGCGACGGCCTCGCCTACTACCTTAAGATTAGGCCGGGCAAAGAAAAAATCGTGACCGGAACACCAGACAAGGACTTGTACGATGACGATTTCTTTTGGGTAATCGGCAATTATGAAACAGCCGAGGTACCGGGCTGGTTCATAAGCAAGAACTTCGGTTCCACATGTAAGTCGTGCTGTCCTGTTCGGTCAATTCACTATATTATTCTGCACTTAATTATTCTTCATGTTCTTCTTGCAGCAATTCAAGCCTTGCAAGCAAACTACCAATACCCCAACGTAGAAGCAATCCGGACCGTGCTCCGCTACAGCCACCGAGATTGCAACGAATTGCTCGGCTACGTTCCAACTTACAGATACTCAGCACCACGCCGGAGTAAAGTTACAGACTTTCCCCGTGCTCTAACTCCTCCTCGAGACCCAACTCTGCCAGACGACCCGTTTATCCGGTTAACTGAAGCCGAGGAGATGGCAAAAATGAGTCGCATCAAGAACTTGCTCACCGCGACCTCGGGCGAAATACCGAGCATCGTTCTCCATTTCCAAGCTGCTGGTCAATCCAGCGGCCCTGTGGTTGCCTTGGCGTCTCCAGCTGCTGGGCAATCCAGGCAAGAAGCTCGCCGGGCTAGCAAAAGGCCTCGCGCAGACCCATTTGCCGAGCTGGTTGCCGAACTCACCACCGAGCAACCCACAGAAACCGCAGACCCAATTCCAGCATGGCGACCGCAGCTTAAGCACCAGGGAAAAGACATCCCGGCTAACGCTTCGATCAAGGGTGACAAAGAGCACCTGCTTGCCTTTGATCTCTCAAAAGCCCTGCTTCTACCGAGCGATGTGGTCGGCAGCGACCACGTTCCGGACACTCGGCTTGTGAAGTCTTCAGTCAAGTCCATGGCTGGGGTAAGTCTCAATCCTTTGCTGAAATTTTTACCAAGTGTTTGCACGGTTTCTAATTTGATCTAGCTTTCCCCTTGCAGGCCATCCAAAAGCAGCACCTGGTCATGGAGTGCATCCATCAACTTCGGCAGAAGGCGAATGACACCGCCAGCCAGGTCCAAAGCCTTCAGACCGAGCTCGGCCGAGCAAAAGCTTCACTCCAAATTGCTAATGCTGACAACAACCGGTTGCTCGGTTAGCTTGACGAGGCCGAGAAAAAGTAGGATGAGCTCCAGGCCGAGCTGGATGCGCTCAAACAGTCAAGGGAGAAGGACTGCGAAGATGCCAACAACGCCGACTTTAAGGAAGCCGAAGACAGTTACAAAAAGCAAGTCTTCGCCACCCAAGACATTTATTTCAAGGCCAGTTGGAAGTCTGCCTGCTAGCAGCTCGGTCAAGGTTCTGACACCGACGTATTTGCCTCTCCATCGGCTGCCTTCCTACCGACCTACCTTGTGCCTTATGCCAATGATGTCTTTAGTGCGTTACAAGCCGAAGCTGAGGAAGGGCTTGAAGAAGAAGCCGAGGCAGATGCTGAGGGAGAAGACCGAGAAGAGCAACTGCAGCCCGGCGAGACTCCAAGCGTTGCGCAAGACCATTCTCCCACAGTTGACTTGGAGACGACCGGGGATGAATTCACCAATCTCTCCCCCTTGGCTTAGTTTTTCTTTTTCTCTTTTTTTTTTTTTTGTGGCTTTGCTTATGTAACCGGGCTATCAGCCCCCCTTTTGTACTTAATTTCAATCAATGAAACACTAAATTTATCACAAGTGTTTGCACGATCTTGAGTCTTCATCACTTCAGCCGAGCAAAATACATCCCAGTTTTCATAATAATTGGACAAAACCTCAACATTTCCAACCGGAATAAACAGCTCGGTTGGAATCTGAGTTGAACAAAACACCAACTCCTTCAACTCTTGCAACCGGAACAAACATCTCGATTTAATTCTGAGGGTTGAACCAGATATGACCAGCTTCAACCAGAGTAAATCATCTCGGTTGGATATACCCGGGTGAACAAAACATCAACTCTTGCAACCGGTATAAACATCTCAGTTTAATTCTGAGAGTTGAACAAATCATCAACATCTTCAACCGGAGTAAATCATCTCAGTTGGATACACCTAAGTTGAACAAAACATCAACTCTTGCGACCGGAGTAAACATCTCGGTTTAATTCTGAGAGTTGAACAATTCATCAACACCTTCAACCGGAATAAATCATCTCGGTTGGATACACCTAAGTTGAACAAAACATTAACTCTTGCGACCGGAGTAAACATCTCGGTTTAATTTTGAGAGTTGAACAAATCATCAATACCTTCAACCGAAATAAATCATCTCGGTTGGATACACCTAAGTTGAACAAAATATCAACTCTTGCGACCGGAGTAAACATCTCGGTTTAATGTCCCAATTTTAAAAGCAGCAATCAAAATGCTAAGCTAAAGATGAGACACTTCTATAAATTGACAAAAAGAATTATATTCTGAAGTGTAAGGCAAAAAATTCCTTTGCACAAAAAGAAAACAAAAGCTTGAAATAGTACAGTTTGAGGTTAGCCGCATTCCACAGCCGGGGTATTGCTCTACCATCCAGATCTTCCAAGTGGTATGCCCCCTTGCCCGCCAGACCGATGATTTTGTAAGGTCCTTCCCAATTTGCCCCTAGTTTCCCTTCACCTAGCACCAGGGTGTTGCCCAAGACTTTCCTCAAGACCCAATCACCCACCTTGAACGGTCTAGGGTGCACCGTTTTATTGTACTTCCTTGAAAGCTCTTGTTGGTAGGCAACGACGTGGATGAGAGCCTTTTCCCGGCGCTCTTCTACTAGATCTAATTCCAGAGCAATGGCCTCGGCGTTTAGCTCAGGCTCAAAACTTTCACTTCTGAGAGTGGGCATGCCTACTTCCAAAGGTATGACTGCCTCCATGCCAAAAGCCAAAGCGAATGGAGTTTCCCCGGTAGAACACCGCGGGGTAGTTCAGTATGCCCAAAGGACGCTGGGAAGTTCCTCGGCCCACTTTCCCTGGGCTTTCTCATGCCTCTTCTTCAGTCCATCAAGAATAGTCTTGTTTGACGCCTTGGCTTGACCGTTGGACTGTGGGTAAGCCGGAGTGGAGTAGTAGAATTCAGTCTTCAAATCTTCACAAAACCCTCTGAATAGGCGACCGTCAAACTGGGTGCCATTATTAGAGATCAAAATTTTAGGGACGCCGAACTGTGTTACCACATTCTGCTAGACAAACCGCTTCGCGTCTTTCTCCTTGATTGTTGCCAAAGGTTTGGCTTCAACCCACTTGGTGAAGTAGTCTGTTGCCGCGATGAAGAACTTCCGGTTGCCTGGTGCTGTTGGGAGCGCCCCCACTATGTCTAATCCCCACATTGCAAAAGGCCAAGGGCTGGTTAGGGGAAGAAGTTCTCTAGCCGGCTGATGGATCTGGTGTGCAAACTTCTGGCACTTCTTGCACTTGTGAACATATTTCTGTGCGTCGGCTTGCATGCACGGCCACCAATAGCCTTGTGAAATAGTGCGGTAAGCCAAGGACCTGCCCCCTATGTGACTGCCACAGATGCCTTCGTGAACTTCGTACAGGAAGGCTTCTACGCTGCTCGGGTGCACACATTTCAGGTAAAGACCGGTGAAAGACTTCTTGTACAAAGCACCTGAAGGAGAGAGCCAAAACTGCTCTGACTTTACTCGCACCTTGTGTGCCTCCTTCTTATCGGCTGGAAGGGTCCGTTCTCTGAGAACGATGATGATAGGGTCCATCCAAGAAGGACCTAACTCGGCACAGTGTATATCTGTCTGCCCGGTTTCCTCAATGCTGGGCCTTGGAAGGAATTCGATCAACAGAGGGTTGGGAGATGTGCGATCGGCCATAGAAACAAAGTCGGCCGACTCATCGGCCCGGTCATTCTCTTCTCGGCCAATCTGTTGGACCCTGATCGCCTGGAATCGCTTGATATGGTCCCTGACCAGAGCTTGGTACTTTACTATTCTGTCGTCCTTCGCCTCGTAAACCCCAGAAACTTGGTTAACCACAAGCTGGGAATCACTGTAAACCATTAGCTCGGATGCTTGCATCTGAAGCGCGCTCTTGAGACCGGCCAAAAGCGCCTCGTACTCGGCTTCATTGTTGGATGCTGGGAAGCCAAGGGTGATTGAATGTTCAATTGTCAGACCGTCTGGCGAAATCAAAACAATACCTAGCCCGGTACCATGACGGTTCGAGGCTCCATCAACAAAAAGTTTCCACATCTCCCCCACAAAGAGCTTCCAACATTCTGAGGGGTCCTGGGAGGCTTGAAGATTGATGGGATCACGGTTGCTCAGCAGTGCAGCTTCAGGTTCTGTGCTGATTGGTTCCACTTCAGCCCCCCTTGGTGATTCGGTACCGGACTCAGCAGGTTGAACTACGATGCCCAAGTCTGTAGACGAATCACCAGGTTGCGGTATTATGCCGGCTGTAGACTCTACACTGAGTAGTTCCATGCCTTTCCCCCTTGGTGATGCGCTACCGAACAGAGCAGGTTGGGCGGTGATATCCAACTTCGTCATCGCATCACCGAGAGGTGTCGTTGTATTAACTAAAGGTGTGTCGGTGGGGCGCGCAAATTTCGCGTCGTCAACTCCACCAAGTTATTGTATTTCGGCCGTGCTCGCGTTCACCTCTTGATCTGCCTCGGCAATATCGACCGGGCAAATCGGGTGAGTTCCAGGTGAGAATTTGGCAACAAAATTGGCCAAAGTCTGTGCTTTGATGGCAGTGCGTGTCTGGAACTTCACATCAAACTGTCCTAACTCAACCGCTCACTTAAGAACTCGACCGGAGAAGTCCGCTCGTTCGAACAAAGCCTTAAGGGGGAACTCGGTCAGAACGATGATGGTATAGGCGTAGAAATAGTGCGGCAACTTCCTTGAAGCCATCATCAAGGCCAACGCAAACTTTTCCAGCGGCAAGTATCTCAACTTTGCCTGTAGCAGGGTTTTGCTGACGTAGAAGATGGGGAGGTGCTTGATTCCTTCAGCCCGGACAAGCACCGCACTGACTGCATGCCGCGATACGGCCAGATAAAGGTAGAGTTCCTCTCCGGGCACTGGTGTGACCAACAATGGCGCGGAAGACAAATACTCCTGAAGCTCGGCCAAAGCCCGGTCACACTCTTCGTCCCACGAGAATTTTGATTTCAAGGATTAAAAGAAAGGGCGGCAGCGATCTGATGACCGGCTTATAAATCGATTAAGCGCGGCGGCCATTGCGGCTAGATGCTGCACGTCCTTAGCCGAACTGGGCTATTTTAACTCTTGCACGGCTCGGATCTGTGTAGGGTCTGCTTCGATACCTCGGTTCGTGATTAGGAATCCCAAAAATTTCCCGGATCCCACACCGAAGGCATACTTGGATGCATTTAGGCGTAGCTTGTGTGTTTTAAGAATGGCGAACATCTCGGCCAAGTCGGATAAATGGTCTGCTTGATGTCGGCTCTTAACCACCATATTATCAATGTAAGCCTCCATTGTTCGGCCTAGCAGAGGAGCGAACATCTTGGTCACCATTCTTTGAAAAGTTGCCTCGGCGTTCTTCAAACCAAAAGACATGACTCGGTAGCAGAAGAGTCCCCTTGGTGTAAGGAACGAGGTGATCTCTCGGTTGAGTCCATGCATCGCAATCTGATGGTAGCCGCGATAGGCGTCCAAGAAACTGAGCCTGTCATGTCCAGCTGTTAAGTCCACAAGCTGGTCTATTCTAGGCAGAGGGAAGCTATCTTTTGGACAAGCTCGGTTGACAGTCTTGTAATCAACGCAAACTCGCTACTTCCCATTCTTCTTAGGTACCACAACTGTATTTGAGATCCACCGAGGATAGTGCACTTCTTGAATTGCTCGCGCCTTAAGCAAATTCTTAACTTCCTCTGCAACCACCTCGGCGTGATGCAGCGCCGATCTCCTTGTTCGCTGAATGACCGGCTTGGCTCCGGGAAAGACATTGAGATGATGGCATATGAAATTTGGATTGAGACCGGGCATATCGTAAGGCGACCATGCAAAAACTTCGATGTTGGCCATCAAAAACTCAACCATCTTAGCCCGTTCTTGGGCTGTAAGGCTTGAGCCGAGCAAGAAGAACTTCTCAGGATGCTCTGTATCTATTCGCACCTCTACCAATTCCTCGACAGCTTTGTCCTCGGCCTTAATGACCACATCGTCGAGGACTCCGTGGTCCTCCGGTCCCTCAATCATCTGAACGAATCCTTTGGCAGCTCAGCTCCCGTTAACTGCCACAAAACACTTCTTTGACATGACCTGATCGCCTCAAATCTCCTCGATTGCCCCATAGTCGAGGGAAATCTCATCACCTGATGGTAGGTCGACGCCACGGCTTGCATTGCGTGAAACCATCCTCTTCCAAAGATCAAATTATACGTGGACGGCACCTGCAACACCTAGAATTCCACTTGTTTGACCACGGATCCCGCTTTAACCGGCAAGGTAATCTTTCCCAGAGGCCACTCCGGCTGTGAGTTGAAACCAACCAGTGGCGAAGTTGCCGGGGCCAAATCTGTGTCTCGGAGCTTGAGCTGTTTGAAAGCGTCATAGTATATGATCTCAACCGAGCTTCTCTAATCGATCAAGGTCCGTTTGACATCAAAGTCCTTGACGCAGAGTGTAACTACTAGGGCGTCGTTGTGCGGCATCTGAATGCGCTCCAAGTCCCCTGAGGAGAAACTGATCACATCTTTCACTTCTGTCTTCCCTCTCTTGAGCGCAGGCTAAATTGACAAGACTTTCCTCATGTGTTCTGCCTTCTTGATCATACCCTGAAGCTCGCATACCCGCGCCGGTTCCACTATGCCGTGGATGACATTTACAACCCCTTGTGGAGGCGCATCTCGGTCGCCCGGTCCCCTTGGGTCTACAGGAGCTTGACTTGCTTTCACGCCCCCATCAATGTAAAGGTCCAGGTGTCCGACTGTGACTAGCTCTTCCAAGTGTTGCCGCAAAGGAAAATAGTCCTCTGTTCTGTGGCCTCGCTCCCGGTGGAATATGCAACGGTATCTCGGATTGAAGCCCTTCTGTTCGTCGCCCAACTTAGCTGGAAACCGGACATACTCCTCGTCACGGATTTCGCTAAGTATGCGATATATTGGAATCTTAAAGACCGTGGTAATGCCTGTTCTTGCTTTCAACCTTCTGTTTGCATCAGTTACGTCATCTCGGGGGTAGTCATCCCGGTCATTACGACGTCCCTTACCTCGGTTTTTGAGATTCGAACCTCGGTCTGATTCCTCAGCACGGTCATTAGATCGGCTAGACTCTTGTTCGACCGCGTGCACCTTCTCTGCCGCCCTCTTGTCTGTTGCTACCGGATTTGCCTTCACGGTAGATGCTGATACGTCATCTTCTACTCAGATGTTCTCGTTGATGCGTTGCATTAGCTGGCCCATGATTGTCGATTGTTGCATGGTAAGCAAGTCCCGCAGTCTATGTCCGACCGGGAGTCCACGCTTATATTGAACGATTGCAAGGTTGACCGGGCAATCCAATATCTCATTGAAGGTCTCCCAATATCTGGTGTTGTATGCTTTGAGGGTGTTGCACTGTTCCATCTTGACGCTCAGTAGGTGGTCAACTTCCTTTGGTGTTTTGGTGTTGGTTGTGAAACGCGTCACAAAGGCTTCGGCCAATTGCTGCCACCTTTCGATACTTCCCTCTGGCAGCCTCCCGAACCATTTCAAACCTAACTCGCCCAAGCTCGACGGAAAGATAAGGCACATAAGAGCATCATTCCGTCTATGTCCGGCCATAACCTGTCGGAAATGACTTACATGCATATACAGGTCGATTTTTTCGTCGTAGAGCGTGAACTTTGGCTGGTGGAAGCCCGCCGGAAGCGGCGCTATTTCTATCTCTAGGGAAAAAGGAGTAGCGCTCAGCCTGGCCAAATCTGTATCTAGAAGAAGTGGCGCTGCTTGGCGGGATGGAGGCATTCCAACCTCCTCGCTGGCATGGACCCCATAGGATAGCCGCTGGAGCGCTGGTACCTTCTGAGCCTCTCGCCGGCGAGCCCGTTCCTTCAAAACTGCCCGCAAATCCTCTAAACAGGCGGAGTAAGAGTATCTCAATGTCGTCACCGGTCGTGAGGGCCGGTAGGTACTGTCTTGCGCGCTAGACTTCTCTGCGCGCATATCGGAATCGCCATCCCTGTAACTCTTGGTAATAGAAATGGCCGGAGTGTGCCGCTGGATCTGACTGCCTGAACGGCGGGATGGGGTGCGCTCACTCTGGTCACCCACTCCAGCTACACCCTTCTCTTTGACATGCCGCTTGAGCTCTTCCATCTCCGCCGCCATTCGCCGGATGACGGCGTCTTGGTCCCTCAACTTGTGTTCTAGACGTCTAGCGTGTGACTCTCTCCGCCGCCGATGACCGTCTAGACTCTGCAAATGACCATAACTTCTCCCGCGCTTATCCCGCGCGTCCTCCGACTGCCCTCCGGGAAATGTCTCCAAATCCGCCATTGGACGGATGGCGGGATGTCCCTCTCTCCGTCGGATAAACTCTGGGGTGGCTCCGTCGATGGCAGACAACGGAATCTCATCGTTGTTTGCCATGAACGGCGATCAGATGAGCCTGGAAGACAAGGTTTTGTCTGTCAAGTTCCCACAGACGGCGCCAATTGTATGGGGAGCAAATATTCCGGCAAGCCCGTACTCCTTTCTTCCAAACTCCTGTCTGTCCAATCGACCTATGAGCACAACGGCGGTGAGCTACCCGGCAGTGTGTGGCCGGAAAACTCCTCCGACGATCAAGTTAGAACACACACACAGGGGATAGATAGAGAGAAGGAAGAGTGTTGAATGTTTAGTGTATGTCTCACCAAATGTTCATCTCCGACGTATGGGGGGCGCAGACGTGCTTATATACCTTCTGCGCCCCAAATCTACTCCCAGTGACCTCTCAACACGTGGCACTGCTATCCCATCCGTCAGCATAAACCTTGCTGAGCACCACCTAACCCAATTGCCTGCCCATTCTCCTGGGAGCTCGGCAGCCGGGCAGTACCATCTCGGCCATCGTCTGCCATGCTGCGCTTCATGCCCAAGTACTCCAACAGCTAAGCTCAAATGAGGACCGGACTCGTCGGCATCTCGGCAAAGCCGAGCTCGGGACAACTCACGCTTGTCTGCGGTCGACCTACCTGCCGAGCAAACAGGTACCTCGGTCCAACCTTGCCTTTCCTGACGCTAGACTTTTCACCTGACTGGCTTCGTAACCACGAATCCTTGTAGCTCGGTCAATCCACACGCTGCCTTAACCGAGCAGCTTCCTTCAAGGTCGGGCCACACAACTTGGCCCAACACCTGTTCGGCCCAAATCTGTCTGGCACAACTCTGTCCGGCCCAAATCTGTCCGGCCGAATTCCATATCATTAATCTCCCTCTCATATATAATTCGGGTTTCGGGTTGCTTGATGTCTTTGCCCAAGCCCGTCCAAATTTAATTTGAGTTTCTGAATTTTTGCCCAAGCCCGTACCGAATTTGAAAATATTTTGTCCAAGCCCTAAAAAAATTTGAGTTGGGTTCGGGTTGCTCGGGTTGAGCCCGTCCAAGTTGCACCCCTAATTTGATGTGATATGTTGTTTGTTGTGGTTAAAATAGTCTATTTTATTTTTTGTGGCTAAAATAACTAAAAAAAACCTAAAAACCTTCTTTCCAAACGATACGTTAGACAAGTAAAAAATATTCAAAAAAAGGTGATTTGGCAATCAAAAAATGAGCTGTAAGCCAAACCCTTTTTTTTTTTGGTTAAATAGTCAAAAAGGCTAAAAAAGCCATAGCTGAAGTGGGTCAATGGTGGTTGTTGGGCCTTTTGAAATAGGTCTCTAGGCTATGGCCCAAGTAGGAGGGTCTCACTATGCTCTGTTGCTCATGAGTATATAGCTTTTCTTTCCTATTCAACCTTTTGCAATCTGATTAGGTCAAATTAATCTCTTTGTTACTTTAGTCTGATTATTATTGTTTAGCTTTTATTATTGGGGCAATTATATCGATAATATATATTTTTTATTTTTATAATTTTAGTTTACTAATTGGTTTCTGGTTTCTCATATGATTTTGGTTTTGTTACTAATGCATTTAAGCTTCGTTTGGTATTGATTACTGTAGCTCACTTTTTTGTGTTGAGACTTTTTTAGTCTGACTTTTTTAGGCTCGTTTAATTTGTGTTTTTGGAGTTTTTTGATTTATGTGAGAAAAAAATATAATGATTATGTTTAGATGTGATATTTTATTTTATTAACTTATATAGTCTATATTGTCTTTTTGTATTTTTTTAATCCCAAAATAAAAACTAAACGAGGACTTAATTTTAATGCATGAGTTCCAATATAATTTTCTAGCCTGTGTTTGGCAAGTGGGTTTACAGGTTTTTTTGGCTATTTTAGCCATAACAAATAAAGCATCACATCCAACCCATAATCATTACATTCTTCTCTCACAAAAAAACTCAAAAAAGTCAAAAAGTCAAAAAACCCTTCCCAAACCAAGCTTTTAAGCCCAGGCTAAAATAGTCAAAAAAGCCAAAAAGTCAAAAAGCCAACCCACTTCCCAAACGGAGGCTAAGAATGTTTTGTTTGGTGAAGTTTTTTTAAATTGAAAAGTTAATAATCAAAAAATAAAAGTTAAAAATATCTATTTTTCAGTTTCTAAATAATATGTTTTTCAAAAATTTATTTAAATTATTTCTACTTAATAAATTATAAACAAAAATTATATCAAATGATCTGATGTAAATTATCAAATTAAAATAAATTATAATTACTTCCTAAAAATTGTAGCAAACCGTCGAATATCCCTCAAGGTTGACCCATAAATTTGAAAAAAAAATTTATACACATAAATCACATTACAAATGACCCCATCTAATATAAAACTTCTCATAAAATTCTCACTCTAAAGCGCTCAATCTTTTTTCATTTGGGAAATGAGCATTGACATGACATACTATGACCAGGTAGTGCTCTGGTGGGTCCCTAATAGATGAAATTATTGCCTATTCAACCCAGCTCAACTCAAAAGAAATTGCTAGGCACTGTATAACAAAAGGGAAATAACAACATGAAAGTGGGGTACCTAAAAAAATAACAAAAATAATACTCCTTCTGTCCCAAAATAATGGTTCCTTTTGAGAAATTTAACTTTTTTTGATAGTATAATTATTGTACTTTTAAAAAGTTAATTTTTCAAAATTAACCTTTGATAGTACACATTTTTAGAAATATCAATGTCATAATTGTACTTTTTATATTATTTATGAATTTAAAAGAATGACAAAATGAAAATTTTATATTATTTTTGTACTTGATTTTTGAAGAGGGACTAATATTTTAGGACAATGAAAAATGGAATAAGGGACTAATATTATGGGACGGAGGAAGTATATCTTTTTAATTTTAGAATTTTAAAAGAACATTAATAATATAAAAAATAAAAAATTAAGATCAAAATATCACATCACATAAGATCTATATACCAATTAAAACTATTAAAGCTTTTAATTTAGAGTTTCCAATCTTTTTTCAAAAAAAATTTATAAATTAGTGTTAAAATTTATACATTTTAATAATTAAAATGTTATTATTTTTCATAATTTTGTAATTTTTGTTTTCTTACTCTACTGTAATGTTATTTCCCATATAACAAAAATGCTAAAAATTCTATAATAAAAAAATAATATTACAAATTCAAATTTAATTATTTAAAATTATTATTTTATATTTCAAATTTATTCACGCTACATAAATTTAATCTCTACATATAACTATCCATTCAAAAAAATGTAAATAGATAAGTTTTAGTTCCCAAACTTAATTTAAAAAAAGAAAAAAAAGAAAAAAGGGCATACAAAGACACTGTCGAAGGCAAAGACAGATCATGCAAACATGCATAACCAACCAACAGAAATTCCTTACATTCCGGGAAGTTTGGTCAAATTAAGAAAAGGCTCATAAATTCATTGGCTGCGTTTGATTAAAAAAAAATTAGCAGTAACACACATAATTCAAATAATTAATAATAAAATATTTAATTTCATAATACGTATATTGTTTAAGTGATAAGTATATTTGTAATAAAATTCAAAATTTTAGGTTTAAAACTTGTTTACTCTGTATATAATAATTTTTTTATTTTAGCATATATAAAGTTGTCACGTGACATAAAGTTGTCGCGTGGCCTGAGAAGAAGAAGAGTTTAATAAACCTATTTAGACCTTCACTTAATAATAATATAGATAAATGATAAAAAGTAAAATAGTAAAAAATAAAGTAAAAAAATAAGGAAGATTCATGTAGATCTTAATAAGTGGATTTATTGTTCAATAAGTCCTATAATAATTAATAATATTTTTTATCAAATACTATTAAAAAAAGTCACTAATTGTTAATTTTCAACGATAATTTGAAAATTGTTATAAAAAATCACCAATTATAAGTTTTAGCGACAGTTTAAAAAAATTGCTACAAAAAAATTACTAATTTGTAATTTTCATAGACAGTTTAAAAAATTTGTTATAAAATCGTCACTAATTACAAGTTTTAACAATAATTATAAAAATCATGATAAAAAAAGTAACTAATTATTAATTTTTAATGACATATGTAAAAAAATATTACAAAAAATTATTTTTAGCGACGATTTTACTAAAACTTATTTCTAATAGGATTTGATAGGAGTTAAGTACAACTATTATGATCATAGTTTATCCAAAAAACAAAGAAAAAGAAAAGAAAATATATTTTTTTCGTATGAATTTGATTATGATGCAAATTTTGCAAGAAAATAAGAATTCTAATTCTAATTAATTACTTTTATAACAAATTTAAATTTCTTATATTTTTCTGCTTTTTTTTTTTTTTTTTTTTTTTTTTTCTGTTTTTTTCCTCTCAGATTTTTTTGCAAAAAATTAGAAACTTAGTTACTAAGTTATTATGAATTTTGTATAAAAAAATTAATTTTCTTATCATTTTCACCACTTTCATACTAAACAAACTTAGACAAAATTTATTTTTTTCCTATTTCTTTTAATTCTTACTATTTTCATCCTAATCAAAGTGAGACTAAAGTAATTTTTTTCACTAGCAATATAATAGAAACTTGCTATTACAACCATATAACAGAAACAATCTTAGCCTCCGTTTGGGAAGTGGGTTGGCTTTTTGGCTTTTTGGCTTTTTTGGCTATTTTAGCCTGGGCTTAAAAGCTTGGTTTGGGAAGGGCTTTTTGGCTTTTTGGCTTTTTTGAGTTTTTTTGTGAGAGAAGAATGTAATGATTATGGGTTGGATGTGATGTTTTGTTTGTTATGGCTAAAATAGTCTATTTTGTTTTTTGTGGCTAAAATAGCCAAAAAAGCCTGAAAAAGCTCTTGCCAAACGGAGGCTTAGCATGTCTAACATTCTGGTTGGAACCAACCTCTTGATCCACTTCTTTTTCACCATATTTATGATAGGAGAAATACCAAGTACCCATAAAATTTTACATTAATTTTTATTTTATTTTATTAAAAAACTATATATTTTAAATATGAATCCCACTATACAAAAATTAAACTTGAACCACATATCACATTTTGGGACAAATATATGTGCAATTTGTGTGGGTTTCTATTTTTTGTTTTCATAATCATGAGGCCATCCCAACCATGCCTATATGAACAGGAAAAAGTTAGGAATCATGAAAAATTTTTCATGAAAATGATCATGAAAGAGTTATGTTTTTTGAATTATTTTAATTAGTATATGGTGCTTTATTCTAAGTGTAATCTAAGAATTACAAAGTGTTCATGATTATTTTCATGAAAATTTTTTTATGATACAGCATTGCCGATATGAATATGTGTAAATATGCCATATTTCATTTTAGGATTATACCTCTCCATATCTATTCATTCATTTTCACTTCTCACTTCTCAATTCTCACTCATCACATAGAGGGAAACAAACACAAACCAGCAACCTCAGACAGGGAGAGAGAGAGAGAGAGAGAGAGCAGTTCTTTGATGGGCAATCACAAGTTTAGACTATCATATATGTTGCCCAATGCTTGGTTTAACAAGCTGAGAAACATGAGCAGAACCAGAAACCATAGTACCTCTCATTCTATCAAGAAAAAGCTTCCATCACCAAATATCACAACAACATCAAAGAAGCCACACCTTTCTCCAACACCCAAATTCTACAACTCACCGACAAACCCAAAAGTCTCAGACACCCATTTTCCTAATTCACCAAGAAAATCATCACCCAAGAGAAAAACCCTTTACAAGCCATCTCAGAGACTTGCCACCTCCTCTGTTTCAGCCCATTGCAGCCGTCGAACCACAAGTTCCACTGATCAATTTGGGTCCAACAACGTTGATGCTGCTGCTTCAGAGTCATCATTCAATGGAGGACTACTAGCATCCTGGTCTAGCTCTCGCAGTTGCAGATTCACTTCTTCAACTACTGATGATATCATTATTGACATCAATGATCAGAATGCGAAATTTGACAAGCTTGATGGGTTGGACATAATTTCAGAGCTAGAGCTTCCTCCAATTTTGACAAAGCCTGTAAAATTCGTAGACACAACAACAAACTCTAAAAAAACTCGAAAACAGAGTAAAACTAGTCCTGTTATCATCCGAAATTCTGCAGCAAAGCTCAGAGCCAATTCTCCGAGAAAAGCTCAAAAGAAATTGCTAGTTCAAGCGTGTGATCGAAGAAGAAAGAGGAGCTTTGCATTAATTGTGAAGTCCTCGTTAGATCCACAGAGAGAATTCAAGGAATCAATGGTGGAAATGATTGTGGAGAATAACATCAGGGGGTCCAAGGATTTGGAAGAGCTTCTTGCTTGTTACCTCTCATTGAATTCAATTGAGTACCAAGACCTCATTGTCAAGGCATTTGTGCAAATCTGGTTTGATATGGCTCACCTCAGGATTTAAAAATTCTGTGTTTTCATTTAACTACGATAATGTTATTTATCACCGTATTTATTTCTCGTCTTACGTGTATTCACGCAATGAATATTATATAAAAAAATAAAAAAATAAAAAATATTATATAAATTAACAAATTTTATAAAATAAAGTTTATTAACTTATGTGTTAAGCGAAAAGAATACTTTGAAATTGGAAAGAAAATCCATTTTGTGCTACATTTATGGTGTGTTTAGTTGGGGGATTTAGGAATGGATTTAGAAAGAAAAAGGAAAAGAAAAAAGGTGTGTGAAACTATATAAAATGTAAATATATTTTATTCATATTTCACCTAACTTTTCCTTTTCCTTTTTCAAATCTCTCCTTAAATCTCCAACCAAACACAGCGTTAGGGATGACAATGGATAACCTATCTTGTAGGTATCCATGGAGACTCAACCTAAATACATGGGTTTTTTTCTTTTTTTTCTTATCCATTGAGTAGGGTAAGTGATATTCTTTAAATATCTACAGGGGATGGGTTGGGGATGAGTACCCACTAATTTTCCCATAAGTTTTTTTTTTTTTTATTTATTTATTTATTTTTTTAAGATTCACAACCAAAACTAAATATACATTCAATTTTATTTTATTTTATTTAGCTCAACAATAAAATCGAATACACATTAATTAAAATTGTCACATTATTCTTGTCAAATTTTATGCATATCTAGAATTTTTTAAATTTATTTAAAAAAATTAAGGACACTGTCTAGTACAGGTTTCGGTTTGCTATTCTTTATTATTTTATTTTGTTATGTATTGTAATTTTCAAAATGGTATGTTTGTTCTGAAATTTCAATTAACGAGTACGAATCTATTTGTTTTATATTATTACTCAATTTATTCAACATATATATATATATATATATATATAAATGTATTTGAAAATAAGAAAATTATAGATAGTAGAGAATCAAAACAAGTATGAGTCGTGATTGATTAAAAAGCATGGGTACAAAAATTTATTCGCTAGAAAAACAAAAAAGGGATACAAAGTCTTACTACATAATTTTTTTTAAAATAAAAGAATTTTTCTTAGTTATAAATAGATTTAACTAAAATCAACTTGTTTTCCAATGTTATGCTTCATTTATTTAGATAGAAAATATTTTTTAATGAAAAATATTTTTTATAAAAAAAATTAAATATATATTTTTTTATATTTAGTGGCGGTGGTGATGGAACGAAGCTGAAAGTAGAGATTGTGACATAGTGGTGAGGTGATGGTGGCAGTGATGATGGTAGTGGCTATGGTAATGGTACTGTGATAGTGAATGTGAGAATAGTGGTGATGGCGTTGTGAAATTAGTAAAAATTTAATTGAAAAAATATTTTTTATTTTTTAAAAGTAACAAGCAACAAAATTCGTGGAGGACTAAAGGAAGAAGATGGAGGATGGATTGGGTGTGGTAAGACATAGATATCTTAAAATGAGTGATTCAGATTTGTTAAAAGATATAATTAGATTTTGGATAAATTAAAATGAATAGTTCAAATTTGCTAAGAGAAAGATGGTTTAATGTCTAAAATGTCCGTGGCTAAGAGATCAACAAACAATTCATTGTTTATGCCCTGATGCAATTTAATATGGGTCTTATAACATTTTCTTCAAACAGGTTCTTTCACATTTTATTTCTTCAAACAGACTCTTATAACATTGTAATTAGGTTCTTATGACATGTAGGGGAGAGAGTGAGAGTGAGAGTGAGAGTGAGAGAGATTGTTGTAATTTTTTTTTTAATCTTTCATGTTCTTCCACATTTTTTTTCAATTACTAAAACTTATTTGATTGTCTCAAAATTATATATTTGATTATTTAAAAAAAAAATTAATTAATTAATTAATGCGTATTTGATTTTGTTGTTGAACCAAATAAAATAGAATAAGATTGAATGTATATTTAGCTTTTGTAGTAAACCTTAAAAAAAAAAAATAAGTTGTTAACATTAAATATATTAAAAAAGAAAAAAAAAAGATTGAAGGTATATTTAGCTAAAACTTTAAAAAAAAAATTATTAACATTAAATATATTAAAAAAGAAAAAAAAAAGTTGAAGGCATATTTAGCTTTTGTTGTGAACTTAAAAAAAAAAAAAAGAAAGAAAGAAGAAGTTGTTAACATTAAAATATATTAAAAAAGAAAGAAAAAAGATTGAAGGTATATTTAGCTTTTGTTGTAAACCTTTAAAAAAAAAAAATTGTTAACATTAAATATATTAAAAAAGAAAGAAAAAAGATTGAAGGTATATTTAGTTTCTGTTGTGAACCTTTAAAAAAATAAAATAAAATAAAAAAAAGAAAAAGTTGTTAACATTAAATATGTTAAAAAAAAGAGAAAAAAAATTGAAGGTATATTTAGTTTTTGTTGTGAACCTTTAAAAAAAAAAGTAGTTGTTAACATTAAATATAAAAAATAAAAATAAAATAAAAATAAGGATTAAAGTGGGTTGGAAAAAATTCAAACCCATTAACAAATGGGAAGGGTGATACTTATGGGGAATGAAAAAAATTTATTATAGGGGAATGAAAATGAAGAATTAATATTCACCCCCATTAACCCCTGTTGTCATCCCTAGCTACATTAATGAATAAACGAAGTATATAAGTTTTACTACACTATGCCACATAATAACTGAAATATTTAAGTGATATATAATAGACTTCTTGGTATAATAATCTAATAAATGCGACTATTGTGGAAACATGGTGGAATTGTCAATTAGGGCATTTTCAGTTTCAGCAATGTTCGGTATCGTGAAAAGTTTCATGAAAATGATCTTGAAAGATTTGTAACTTTTGAATTACACTTAGAATAAAGCACCATACACTAATCAAGGTAATTTAAGGGCCACAAATCTTTCATGATCGTTTTTATAAAAAAAATTTCATGATCCATAACATTTATCTTCCAGTTTATGACAGTTGAAATCTGCAAATGGGTAATGTGTTTACCTCATGAAGAACAATGTTTTCATTTTTTTATTCGAATTTTATTTTTTGCAAACCCCATATGTTGGCTTAAAAAATGAGGTTGAAGACTTTGTTCAAGGTGGTATAGTGTGCACACACAAATCTCAAATGTGTTTGTGTTGTGATTTTATTGAAGGTACCTGTCCTTGAGCTTTATTGCCTCTAGCTTTTCTTTTTTTTCCCACCTCCATTAGAGATGTCCTTAGAGCTCTGGGCAGTCTACACCTCCCCAAAAATATTAATATTATTTTTTAATAATAAATTGTGGTCTAAGAATATTACAACCATATACAAGTGTGTTACATTTGGCAATTAAGAGTTTTATTCAAAAAAATCACTACAAATTATTACATCTCTTATTATTTTTTAACACGTATTTTTGTAAAAAATAATAATTAAAATAGCTCATTTCCAAACGAATCCTAAATTAGAGCTTATTTGCATTAGATAATTGAACTTATATAGATTATATCATCTCTTTTTTTTTTTCATATTTTTTTTATAAAAAGTCAAAAAATATTTTCATTTAAATCATCTCAAACAACCATTTTGATTAAAAAGTTGGATTAATGTAGAACTCAAAATGGCATGTGATAAAAAAAATAAAAAAATTGACTCATGTTAATGACATGATGAACCCTCTTCGTACCTCATGTTTATACTCCTCTATATCCTTTTTTAGGGTGTTTGTTTGGAGGGATTATGGGCGGACTAAATACTATTTGGACTTGAATTCATTAGAGAGGGGATGTCCATCGTTTTGGTACAACTTTAGTCCGGCCAATTCGAAATCTGGCCGGAGTTCATATTTTTCATATAAGGGACTAAATAATCTTAGGGGAGAGGGTGTGATTATTTTCAGGAGATTGGTATCACATGGAATTAATGTGTAAAATGTCCATTTTACCTTCATGCTATTACTTAGTAAACAATTGAAAAAAGGTAAAATAGTCTTTTGAATATTTATAAATTATAAATTAAATTTAATTAAAAATAATAAATTAAAAATTATGGCCTTAAAAATTAAATTTTTTTAGTGTTGTTATTACATTTTTTCCTAGTCTTCTGAATATTTATAAATAATAAATTAAAAATTATGGCCTTATAAATTAAAAATTTTTAGGCCAAGTTTGGCTACTACAAAATAATCCATCTTTTTATCTTTTTTTCATCACATCACCTCTCTACTTTTCTGCACATCTTTTCATAAAAAGACAAAAAGTGCACTTTTATTTTGTTCATCTTATTAAATTAAAAATTAAAAATTATAGATTATAAATTTAAAATTATATATTAAGTAAAAAAATATAAATTATAAATTATAATTTGGATTTAAGTAAAAATAATAAATTAAAAACTATGGCCTTATAATTTTTTTATTTTAGTGTTGTTAAATTAAATGGATTGGTTTTTTGAATCCGTGGTTCGGTTCCGGATTGAATAATTAAAAATCCGTAGTTCACGGATTGGTTCCGGATTGAATCCCACGGTTCCGGATTGGAACCGATCCGGACCGTATACAAATAGCCTATATTTTTATTATACATCCTCCCCCATAGTATCTTCTCTTATTCTATATAAAATCTAAACTCAAACCTAAAACCGTATAATATCTTCTTTTATTACTTTTGTTTGTTAGTTTTTAGTTTTAATTTGTAATGGTCTAAATACTTATGGTGAAACCAGTTTTCTTATGGTTGTTTAAATTCTAGCACAGTATGTCGCTATTATAGAAATAGATGTTGCTATTGTGGAACTAATATAGCGCTATGTTTATATTTTTATGAAATTAAAGTGTTATATATATTTTTTTGTTATTTAATTATGTGAATCCGTGGTCCTAAACCGATCCAATCCGTATTTAAATGGATTGGTTCGGATTGGTTCCATGATTTAAACGGATTGGATTGGTTCCAATTTTTCAAGAACCGTAGATAACGGATTGGTCCTAATTTTACCCCAATCCGATCCAATCCGAACCATGCTCACCCCTATGACTAAACAAACATAAGATACAAATTCAGTCCAATCAAATAATCCGAGGGACAATGTATCATAGGACTAACAATTCGGTAAACTACAATCCCCCATATTCAGTCTGTCCAAACAAACACATCATTTATGGTTCCCAATTAAGACATACATATATAGAGGTTTTAGACGTAAATGTGTTGGAGTAAAGATTATTCAAGTAAAAAATCAACACCACCATATAAACATGTAAATAAGGTTTCGTTTAGGAACATGTTATTTTAGTAATTTTTTAACGAAAATATAAAGTAAAAAAATTAGTATGTTTAGAATGATTTTTTAGTTTTTTACAAAAAAATGTATAAAAAAATAAAAAAAAGAAAATCTTTCACTTTTTAATATAAATTATATTTTTTTTAATAATTTTTTAATTTTTAAATTAAAAATACTACATGCCAAACGAGATGTAAATGAATAGTTAATTTTAGGTGGAAATCACGTAAAACCTACGGCATAGATCAATAGACATGGGGGTGGGTGGTTGGTTGGGAGGAGAGGAAGAGACATTTCTCAGCGGCAGCCAATGACCAGCATATTTGAGGTTGGTTGGATGTCTCCTAAAATTATACTATTCATTCGGTTTAGTTTCAGTTTTTAAAATTTATTTTTTAAAAAATTATGGGTATGTTTGTTTGGCTTTGTAGAGTGGTTTTGGAAAAATTTTTTTTAAAATACTTGTTTGGTTTGTAATTTTTTTAAATAATTTCGAAAATCACTTTCGTTTTTTTACACATCAATCAATCATTTTTTCTCTCACACACATCTATTCAATTATAATAAAATATCAAATTATTCTAAACTCCAAAACTATTTTCAAAATACACAACCAAACAAACCAAAAAAATTTCTAAACTATCTCTTTAAAATAATTTTTAAAAACTACTCTCTCAAAACCAAACCAAACCAAACATACCCAATTTTTCGTTTTTCATTTTTTTTTGTTTTTATTAATTTTTTTAATATTTTAAGTATTTTTTAAAAATTTTAAACACACCCAATATAAATACACTTAAAAAATTATAATATTTGTGAAAAAAAATCTTTACTAAAAGTAAAAAAATATATACAAAAATTTAGTATTTTTTTTCATATTTTTGTTTATTTATTAAAATTTAAAATATTTTTTCATAAATATTTTACTATTTAGATATATTTAAGTAAGGAAAATCTAAAAAAATTACTTAAAATTTTAAAAATATTCATTAAAAATAAAAAATACGAAAAATAAATAACTAAATTTTTATAAAATTGAATTCAGAAAACTAAAACTAAATACATTGATTATTGTGTTTTTATTCTATTTAGATCACTTGCCTCTTATTTAGATCATATTATTTTTTATTACATTCCATATCTTTTTTATAAAAAATAAAAAAATTACTAAAATAGTCTTGGGTGTTAAGCAATAGGCTTTTTTGATTTTTTGGACTAAGGTCAAGTTTGGCTATCTTAAATAAGTACACACTTTTTATCTTTTTTTCATCACATCATTTCTCTACTTTTTTTCACATCTTTTCGTAAAAAGACAAGAAGTGTACTTATTTAGGTCATCCCAAACAACCCTTAAAATAATACTAAAGGATAAAATAGGTTAAAATAATCAATAAAATAAAAAAAAATGATTGAGAACATTAAAAGTGGTACTCTAATAGCACCATTAATGATGTGGCAGTGGAGGCATATGCCTTTTTTTTTTTTTGACATTCTCAATGCATTAGTGCTATTAGTGGTCTTTCTTTTAGTAGTATGAATCATTATTGTAAAATAAAATATCACATTACATTCATAATCATTTTAATTTTTTTCTTACAAATATCATATTTAACTATAAAAAAATTTAACTATTTTCTTAAATATAATTATTTTAACCTATTAAAATAATCAAAAATTAAAATAATTTATTGAAATAGCCAACTTCTCAAACACTCTCTCTATTTTCAAACAATCCCTTAGAGCATCCATAATGGACATATTAGTGTTAGTGGTGGTGTTAGTGTCAGTGGCCAAATTTTAGCTAGTGGCCAAATTTTAGCTAGTTACAGTAATGTTTGGATGTCACAATGGAAGTGTTAAGTAGTGTGTTAGTGGGTTTTGTTAGTGTCAGTTGTTAAGCTATTTGTTAACTGTGGCTAGCGTTTTGGCTAGCGAAAGGAAGCATTTGTTTGTGTTATCGTTGACCGGCCGGACGTCTGACTGGTTGACCGGTCAACGGAAAAATTATTATTATTATTATTTTTTATTTTTTATTTTTTACATGTTGAATTTTTTTTTTGGACCTGAAATTTAATTTTGGACTTGAAATTTTTTATTAAACTAAATTATTTATTTATTTTATTTATTATATACACATATATATATATTTAACACACCTTAACACACCCCTTAACACATTCATTACATCACCTCTCTTTCTCTAAAATTGACAAACTCTTAACACATCTTAACAAATATTTTTAAGCTCCATTTTTATTATTTTTTGCCATAAAACACACATCTTAATACACTTTTTTAACCCACCCATTGTGGAGGCCCAAGCAGAACCCGCAGATTCTGGATCATCCCTGTCGACTCGGTCACAGATTGATTTGTAATTGTTTGATGGATTGATTGATTTGATTACCCATGACACGTTGAAATCAGAGACAGAGAGAGAGAGAGAGAGAGAGCGAGAGAGGGGGGTTTTTCGTTAACTACAAGTTGGCCAGAGGGAGTGACTCGGACCCAATGCTACCAACCATCAAGCAACAGTGCCAAAGCCTGTAGATGTTAAGGAGGTTTATCAGATTTGTTTATTTAGCGAATTTTTTAATTTTTTATAAAAAAAGATATATAAAAAAATAAAATAAATAATCAGCTTGTTTGATTTGAATTTTTTAAATTTAATTTTTAAAAAATTAAAATTTTTTATTTTTCATATTTTTCTATTTTTACTGAATTTTTTTTAATATTTTACGTTTTTTTTTAATTTTTAGATACACCTAATATAAATACACTTAAAAAATATAATATTTATGAAAAAAAATCTTTAAAAAATTCACTAAGTATCAAAAATACAAAAAAATATATGAAAATTTAATATATTTTTCATATTCATGTGTATTTATTAATTTTTTTACAAATATTTTACTTTGTATATACATCTAAGTAAGGTGCATCTAAGAAGTAAAAAAATTGCTTAAAATTTTAATATTAACTAAAAACAAAAAAAAATACGAAAAACAAAAAAAATCAATTTCTAAAAAATTGAATCTAAAAACTTGAAACCAAACACAATAAATGTAACTTAAATAAATATATTTATTAAATAAGCATATTTATGGAAAAATTATTTATAAGCCCTATTTGGAAAATTTATTTAATGTGAAATCCTATAAATATTCTTTTAAAATTTGAAATCCTATTTAAATAGGAATATGTTCTATAAGGTCCTATAAATTGTAAATAAATGATATTAGTATACTATTACGCCCCTAATTTATTTCCATCTTGTACCTTATTTTTTCATTCATCATATCATGACTGGGAATGCTTTTAAGAAAGATAAGTCTACAAATAACGACCGTGCGGGATTCCAGTGCTTTTTCAAAATGTTACTTAAATGGATATGAATATGGTCGATGATATGATGAAATTTGAGGATTGTGTGTTGCTTCTTTCGATAGATTTTGACTCCATTCGGTTGATATATATATATATATATATATATTAAGAGTGTTGTTGTTTGTTGAAGTGTGGATTGTTCATCTTTAATAGGATATTGACAATCTGTTACACTACTTTGGCAAATGTTCTGATTGAATGTGCGTATTTGATATTGTGATGGTTGATGCGTTTTGATAATGTTCGATGTGTGGGGTAGTGTGTATGGTTTCAAGAGTTGGGTTGGAGGTATTTGGTTTTGGTTGTTAATTGGATGTCGAATGTGAACTACGTTATATTGGGACTTGGATGATAGTGTTATGATGCATGTTACATTTAGTGTGTAACGTAATCACCATATAGTAGATTATATTTGTGTCTTTGTTCTGTTGTGTGTGTGTTTTAATGTTTATCGTGTCTTTGTTATAATCAGTGTTTACATACATGTCACAGTACATTGCGTAAGATTATTGAGGATTGGATTTGTAATTGAATGTGGATTGAAACCTATCACTTGATATTGAAGTTACGTTGGGTTAGGGGTGATGGTGGTTCAATACATGGGTTGGGTTGCGATATTACATGTTACATTTAGGAGATTATATTATTCATAATTCAACGCTAGAGTATTAGAATGTCACGTTAGATTTGAGATGACAAGTATATAGGAATGTTACGGTGGATTTGAGATGTTACATGTTATATTTACGTTGGGTTTGGGATGAGAAACATATGAGAATGCTACGTTAGGTTTAGGAATGTCATATTGGGTTTGTGATGTTACATGTTACATCTATATTTTAAATATCAAATTTTCAACCATATAGATATGATCATAATATATGGTAATATTAGATTTCTCATATATAGTGTTGTCATTAATCAAGTTACTTTGAATTTCAGAAGCATATGTGAATGTCACGTTAGGTTTGGGATTGTCACGTTAGGTTTGTGATGTCACATATGATATTTTGAGTTTCAAATTTCCAACTATATAGATATGATCACAATTTGTGCTAACATTGGATTTCGCATATATGATACTAGCATATGCTCGTGCCTAAAAGCACAGTGTAAATAATATTAAGATTAAAATGTAGTTATAAAAATATATTTAACAGACTGTACTCTACAATTTCAAACAAATCAAATATAAAAAAAATTAAATATCAAATAATGCACAGTAGCCAGTGCTCTACATTTTAAAAGAATTTAAAAGAAATTAAAATTAAAATGCACACCAGTTAGTGCTCCCAATAAATTATTATTATTATTTATATAAATAAATTAACTTAACAATATGACGTTAAGAAAAAGAGAAGACAGATATGAAGGCTCCAAAAGGTCATTTGTTTCAAGAAATTAAAAACCTTTAATGCTCCTATGCTTGCATTTCCAAGAGTCCACATGGATGGCGCTGCTGCTAATGCATTAGCTAATGCTTTTCTGCATAGAGAAGAGCCAAAATATCAAAAAAAATTCAAAACAATCATATCAAAATTCAAAAAAGAAAAAAGAACCTGAAGTGGAAAAAAAATTAATAAAATCAAAATTCAGTGAGAAAGCTGGAACTTGACACTGGAATTTTCAGGGGCCTCAGTGTCAGATTCTTTCATCATATTATGCACCCACAACTTTCCTTCATTGGTGGTGGCAACTATTTAATGTGATGTTGTAGTAAATTATGCAATGGAAATAATTAAAAGAATGCTATGGCAGAATGATGCAGTCCCTGGTAAGAAAGAAACTACCTGGCAAGATTTTTTTGGGTGAATAACTACCTGCCAAGTTGCTCATGCTCAATACACGGATAATACTGAATTTCCATGTAGGCTATTGGAAGTGCAAGCATCAAGAATTTCAAGTTAATTTCTACTGAAATGAAAATGCCTATGAGAATATAAGTTGGAGAGTTTTCTTTGCATTTTTTTATGAGAATATAAGTTAATTTCTACCTCACCACATTTGAACACAAATAACAAATAACAATTAGTGATTGTTCTTTCTCAATTTTGCAATTGAAGTATACCACTCCGGAAACAAAGAAACGACCTTGAAGCGCAACAATTCCAATATTCAGAACATCAATGTACAAAGAAACTCTTCAATCCCAATATAAGGAAATTAAACAGAAACAAAAATAAAAGAAAATAGTATGATCCATCAATCCAGATATAAAAACCTAAAATCAAAGAAACGACTACTCCGGAAACAAAGAAACGACCTTGAAGCCTTAAACACAAACAAAAATAAAATAAAATAGCATGATCCATCAATCCAGATATAAAAACCTAAAATCAACCAACAAAGTGTGTGCGCGCGCGCGCGCGTGTGTGTGTGTGTGTGAGAGAGAGAGAGAGAGAGAGAGAAAGAAAGAGAGAAATTAAAAAGTAAAGTGAGGCTATTGATTCGAGAGAAGTTTCATGCAATCAAATCAACACAAATTGAAGACACGTATATACACAGAAAAGATAGCAATCAAACATAATAAAATGAAATGTTTACATTTAGTTTGAGAAGAGTGACATTTAATTTTTTTATTTTTATTTTCTGTTGTTAGGTTGATATATTTACTAATACTTTGAAAAGAGGTGGGCTTTCCATAAATCCATCAAATGAGGACATGATGCGTGTGGGGACATAATTTTTGAATGACAACACGTGGCCAAGGTGTCACCAAAGTGCCAACCAAGGTGCCATGCGTCTTGGTCATGACGCCGAGATTATCTCGGCCAGGCCGAGGTTATATGCGAAGATACCGGAATCCGGGATAAGTGGATAAGGGACAAGAGTCCTAGAATGGGAGAAGACTTCAGTTTAGGTAAAGATAAGACTCTTAGAGAGTTTATCCCAATCCTATTGGGAGTCCAAGATTAGCAGTAATCCGAAATCCATTGGAGCTAGGCTTCTATTGGGATTAGGTAAGTGTTGGCTATAAAAGAGAGGCACCCCCATGGGTCTAAGGTATGCTTTTTATGTTCTGAATAGTGAGTTAAGCACCTTTGCTATCTTTGAGAGATAACTGACCTGATCGTAAGAGTGCCCCCGGGTGGACGAACCACCATCGAAATCTCTTTTTTTTGTGACAGGTCGTTCGGGCTTAATCTATTCTGCCAGTGTTCTCCATCTGAGTGCATGATTGGCAGTATGGTTGGAAATTAACACACACAATTTGGCACCGTTTGTGGGAAAGAAAAGAGAATAGATGGCCAACGACGGACAGAAAGAAAAGGTTGGGGACAACACTCCTACTGGGAATGGGAAACCTATTGACCTTGACGTCGAAGAAGACAACTGTAATAAAGAGACTCAAGATAAGAATCACGAAGAAAAAGACGTCGGTTAGGAGGACGACACGTCAAAGAAGTTAGACCGAAGCGAGTATTATAATGAAGACGACCTCCATGTGTGGAAAGAAAGATGTCTGCGGAGGGACGACGAGATGAAGGGAATGACAAACAAATTGGCGGACTTGCAAATAGTTGTCAACTTCATGATGCAGAACAATGTCATGCAGTCACCGTTCCCGTTGCAAGATATGCCGACTCCAGCGGCCAAGAAAGATGCCCGAAAAGATGGGCAGAAAACTGTCCCTATAGTCCCCCAGCACACCAGGACCGAAAAACACTCTCATTGGCTTTCAAGGGAGGTCGGGCGAGGAAAGTCAAGAATGGAAGAATCTAGGAGGACGTATAGCACCAGGGAAGCTGACCCCAAATAACATCGGCATATTCAAGGGCAGGAGTTGTGCTTCAACACAACTAATGGGGAAAGGTCGAAGAGGGCCCACAACGAAGTTGGGAGTAGTGCACCGAAAAGGCTAAAGTCAGGAGATAGCCGAGCTCCTAGACAGGCCAAGGAGGATCTAAGGGATTACTTACAGAGGAGGCAACAAGATGCCGAGGTAACCTCCCCGGTCAAGCCGAGAACGCCGTTCTCGGTAGAATTGGACAAATTCAAAACCCCGAAAAGGTTTAGCATACCGAGATTCCAGATCTACGACGGTAAGTCGGACCCTAACTTTCACGTCAGTTTGTACCTGAACTCGATGGCGTTATACACCGGGAACGAGTCGTTGCTTTGCAAGGTGTTCCCCTCATCCTTCGAAGAAATTGTATGAGACTGGTTTCACAAGTTGTCGAAAGGAACTGTGAAAACCTGGGAAGGCCTGGACGAGATGTTTGTAGCCAGGTTCGTGACAAACAAGCTGCAGCCATTAAGGGTGGACACCCTGATGGCTCTGAATTAGAAAGGACGAAAGCCTTAGGGCCTATGCCAAAAGGTATTATGAGGTATTTAACTAAATACCAGGATGCAACCAAGAGGTGGCAGTTGTGTCGTTTAAAAACAGCCTGAAGGATGACTGTTTACTTCAGAAATCACTGGCAAAGACATTGCCAAAAAGCATGGAGGAGCTTTTGGCCAGGATAGAAAAGTATGCCAGGGCCGAGGAGGATACATCAGGGACAAAGGCCCCGAAACCAGAGAAGAAAAATAGCTCGCCGAAGCAAGGCCGAGGTGATGGTGGCTACATCAAATCGGAAATAGGATTAAGGGCTGCTCAGGTAGTCACAACCGTATTCCGAATTCCGGTTTACAAAGTCTTGGAGAAAATCCGCAATCAGCCCTACTACAGAGCACCAGAAAGAGTACCAGGCGAGTTCATGGGAAGAAGCCTTGACAAGCATTGTGCTTACCACAATGAAGCTGAACATTTGACTTAGGGGTGTAGAGCCTTGAAGACACATCTGGAAGACCTGGTAAGACAGGGCCATTTAAGGGACATGGTAGATGAAGCCAGGACAAGGGAAGGGCAGGCAAGACTGCCCCAGACACCAACAGCGACACCCCCACCAGCACCACAACCACAGGCAGGCAGACCTCGAGTGATTAATGTGATCTATTCAAAGGTGAATGAGAATGAGATAAAGGGGGAAACCCAAAAGGTAAAACACCTGCAACATGTATATCAAGTCGGGAAAAAAAGACCTAGGGCAAGCGAGAGCCAAGAACCAGTGGTGTCCTTTACTGAGGAAGACCTGGAGATGGTGCAGCATCCACACAACGATGCCTTGGTAATATCCTCCAGATTTGAGAGTGCAAAATGAAGCGCATCTTAATTGACCAGGGCAACTCTTGTGACATCATGTATGTCAGGTGTTACAGGGAGCTTGGCCTTCACCAAGATGACTTAGAGCAGTCCAATGGCCCAATGGTTGGGTTCAATGAAGCGCTGACGTGGCCACTGGGAGCAGCAAGTCTGGAGGTGCAGGCTGGCACCAAGAGGATAAAAACAGAGTTCACCATAATCAACACCCCCTCCCCTTACAATGCTATCTTGGAAAGGCCATGGCTACACGCAATGGGGGCTGTTCCCTTAACATTGCATCAGCTATTGCGGTTCCCAACAGAGCATGAAATAGAAGAGGTCAGAGGGGATTAGCTGCAGGCAAAGAATTGCTCCATGGCAGTAATGAAATCCACCTGCAGCATACGAGAACCAGAAATAGCAGAGATCAAGGACGAGGACGAGGACGAGGACGTGGAAGTCCTGGAGGACGTCGGAAAAGAGCCAGCCGAGAAAAGTGAAGAAGCCTTGAAGAAAATCCTTGTCCAGCAAGGGGATGAAGAACGCTTCTTCCTTCTCGGCTCGGGCTTAGCCAAGAAAGAGAAAAAAGAACTGGAGGCTTTCTTGAGAGCAAATCTGAAGGTATTTGCATGGATGCCCTACGAGATGCCTGACATTGACCCCGAGGTCACCTGCCACCGGCTGAATGTAGATAGGTCGGCCAAACCTGTCATCCAGTGAGCAAGGAGGCTAACATTAATGCATGTTGAGGCAATGGACGAGGAAGTAGATAAACTTCTGGAGGCTAGAGCCATTAGAGAGGTAAATTACCCGACATGGCTATCAAACACAGTGGTGGTGAAGAAAAAAAATGGTAAGTGGAGGGTCTGCGTGGATTTTACCAGCCTAAACAAGGCTTGTCCCAAAGACAGTTTCCCATTACCCAAGATCGACCAATTGGTGGATGCCACTTCATGGCATAGAAGGATGAGCTTTCTGGATGCCTACAGGGGGTACCATCAGATAGCTATGTACCCCCTAGATGAGGAAAAGACTGCATTCATCGCCCCAAAAGGGCTATACTGCTACAGGGTAATGCCTTTTGGATTGAAAAATGTAGGAGCAATTTACCAGAGATTGGTAACCAAGATGTTCAGACATCTAATTGGAAGAACAATCGAGGTATACATAGATGACATGGTCGTGAAGACCAAGGAGCCTAAAGATCATCTAGAAGACTTAAAGACAGTCTTTGACATCCTTAAAACATATCGGCTCCGACTCAATGCATCGAAGTGTGCATTTGGAGTTGGGTCTGGCAAGTTCTTAGGATATTTGGTAACCAGAAAGGGCATTGAGCTAAGCCCAAATCAGATCAAGACTATCGTAGAATTGAAGAGCCCAACATCGGCAAAACAAGTGCAGATGTTGACTGGAAGGGCTGCAGCCCTAAATACATTCATAAGTAGAAGCTCTGATAAGTGCAAGCCTTTCTTTAGCCTGGCAAAGAAAGCCACAAACTTCTTATGGACCGAAGAATGCGAAGCCGCCTTGGCTGACTTAAAGAAGTATTTGACCACAACTCTAGTTCTCTCAAATCCAGTACCTGGAGAGGAGCTGTTCTTATACTTGGCAGTTTCAGAGCATGTAGCAAGTGCAGTAGTAGTCAGAGAAGAAAAATGAGAGCAAAGGGTGGTTTACTACGTAAGTAAAACCCTGGCAGATGTAGAGACCAGGTACCTACCCTTGGAGAAGTTAACACTGGCTTTAGTAATGGCTTTCAAGAAGCTAAATCATTACTTTCAAGCCCACAAAATTGTGGGGTTAACTGAACACCCTTTGACGTCCCTGTTACAGCAGAGAGATCTGACAGGAAGAATAGCCAGATGGGTAGTAGCCTTGGGCCAATATGACCTGGAATTCAAACCCAGGACAATAATCAAAGGCCAAGTCTTAGCCGACTTTGTGGCTGAATTCACACCAGACTCCGTTATACATCGGGCTCCATTGAGCCGAGGTATACAACGTCAAAATGAGCAAGGAAAAACCCACCAGGGGATAGCAAAACAAAGGACAATAGAAAAGCTTAGGCCTTCCAGTATTTACATCGGCGACTCATTCCGGTTGTTCGTTGATGGGAGTTCAAACCGACAAGGAGTGAGGGCAAGAGTAGTGCTAGTATCTCCAGATGGGCAGATACTGGAACAATCCATTTGTTTGGGGTTTAAGGCCTCAAACAATGAGACAGAGTATGAAGCACTAATTGCAGGGTTAAAGCTGGCAGCAGCCATGGAAGCCGACGAGGTAATAGTCTTCTGTAACTCCCAATTTATAGTCAACCAGACAAGATGCGAATATGTAGCCCGAGATGAAAGGATGTCGGCCTATGCAAAGGAAGTGGGTAGACTGGTAGCCTTATTTCAAAATTACCGACTATAGCAGGTAAGTCGAGATGACAATAGCCATGCCGATGCTCTGGTCAACCTGGCTAGTGCAATGAAGCTCGGAAAGGCAAGAACGATCATGGTTGACTACTTGTCAGGTCCAAGCATAGAACCACTGAATATAGAACGCGAAGCAATGTGTGTGGAGAAGGAACCAAGTTGGATGGACGCAATAATAGTATTCCTTAGAGATGGGAAGCTGCCAGATGACCGAAAAGAAGCGCACAAGATCAAACTTAAGTCGATAAGATTCAGTTTAACCGCAGAAGGACATCTCTACAGAAGATCTTTTACTGGACCCCTTCTGAGGTGTGTGCATCCTGCACAGGTTGAAGACTTTCTGTATGAGATACATAAAGGAGTATGTGGAAGCCACGCTGGGGACAAGTCACTTGCTCATAGGGCCATTACACAGGGATACTGGTGGCCCTACATGCAAAAAGATGCCGAAGCCTATGTCAAGAAGTGTGAGAAGTGTCAGAGGTTTACACCGTTAATACATCAACCAGCAGCAGACTTGAACCCGGTGTCCAGCCCTTGGGCATTTGCCCAATAGGGCATGGATCTTATTGGAAAACTGCCTCAAGCAACTGAACAAAGAAAGTACATGCTGGTAGTAACAGATTACTTCTCCAAGTGGGTAGAAGCTGAACCCCTTGCCAAGATTCGGGACATTGATGTGAAGAACTTCATATGGAAGAACTTCATCACCAAGTTTGGAATCCCAAGAGCAATAATAGTTGGCAATGGCACACAGTTTGACAGCAAGCTAATCAAGAGCTTCTGTGCAAAGTTCAAAATCAAGAATTATTTTTCCACTTCAAATTTTCCTTAAAGCAATGGACAAGCAGAAGAATCCAACAAAGTTATCTTGGATGGGATTAAGAAGAGGCTGCAAGCAACAAAAGGAAAGTGGGTGGATGAATTGCCCAGTGTACTCTAGGCATATCAGACTACGCCGAGAAGATCAACTGGGGAATCCCTATTTGCCATGGCTTATGGCACAGAAGCAGTCATTCCTCTGGAGGTCGGCATCCCAGGGATCAGAACCCAGGGAGTAGAGAATGGAACTAATGATGTATTTATAGCCCGAGATCTGGATCTGCTAGAAGAGAGAAGGGAGAAAGCAGCAATTCAGCTAGGGGCATACCAGCAGCAGCTTGCTAGGGCTTATAATAAGAAAGTGAGCCTGCGAGAGTTCCAAGTTGGTGACCTCGTCTTGAGAAAGGTCGTCGGCAACAAGAAGGATCCTAGAGAGGGCAAGGTTGGCCCGAATTGGGAGGGATTGGGCAATGGGGCATATTGACTTGTGGACTGTGAAGGCAAAGAATTGTGAAGACCCTGAAATACTTGCAATCTTAAGTTTTTCTATCACTAGATTTTCTTGTTTTCTAAGTTTTCTTTTTGTCTTGTTATTAGCAGAAGTAATAAAGTTTTAGCTTGATCTTTAAACTTGTGTGATGTGATTGACCGGATACTTGACGATATTTCTAAGCGAAACATGACGAATAACTTAGACTTATTATATGGCAGAGTAGAACTTTTACTTGCATATAATAGAGTTGAACTAAGTTGGTGATGTTTCTAAGCGAAACATGACGAATAACTTAGAATTATTATATGGTAGAGTAGAATTATACTTGCATGTAATAAAGTTGAACTAAGTTGGGATAACCTGGACTTGTCATATTGGCAGAATCAGACTCAGATTGGAACTAAGTACATATCAATCAGATTAACAAAGAGGCCGAGGTAAGTCAGATTAACAAAGAGGCCGAGGTTAGTTACCTCGGCCAGTCTTTGTTTGAATCTGACCTCTGCAACAAGGTCAAAGCCCCAGGCTTAAATAAGAACCCAAGTGGAACTTAGGTTCACATTAGGGGGCAGAGGGCTGGAAAATGATGCTTAGAAGATTGGTTTGACACTTGTTGAAATTTTAATAAAAATTTATAAGTTGAAGTTAAGTCGAGGTTATGTTAAAGGAAGATTGGTTTAACACGTTGAAATTTGAGAAAAATTTACAAGTTGAAGTTAAACCGAGGTCATGTTTAACACTTGATAAAATTTGAGAAAAAATTACAAGTTGAAGTTAAACCGAGGTCATGTTTAACACTTGTTGAAATTTAAGAAAAATTTACAAGTTGAAGTTAAACTGAGGTCATGGTTAAACACTTGTTGGAATTTTGAGAAAAGTTTACAAGTTAAACCTGGTTGTGTTGAAAGAACTACTTAAGTACTTACCGAGATAAACCGATGGCTTGGATAAACCGAGGTATGTCACCCCGAGAAGATTGCACAATTAAGTTGTATGTAGAGGACATACAAATTTTCTAAGTCATACAAGGAAGACAAGCATACAAGCATTCAAAATAGAGGAAGTTGTATTTACATTCTAAAGAAAGGGAACTTCGGCCTACAAAATGATTACTTGTACGGATTACAAAAAGAAGGCACATTGGCCAAATTAAAGATTGTTTCGAGAACAAAAAGGTACAAGAAATAAAAAAGGGAACATCAAAATAAACTACTCGGCGTCGGCGGCGGGTTGTGTCTTACCCCCAGAAGACAGTTGGGAAGACTTCTCAGCAGCCTTCTCAGCCGCGAGCTTAGCATCAATCTCCTGAAGAGTTTGATCAAGGCTCTTCTCAGCGATTGGCACCTCAGAGTTTGTCTTCAGAGAGGAGGCATCTTTAGAGACCTCACCCTCCTCATCCTGAGACAAGTGCACGACTTGCTCATTCAGAGTAGGGGACTTGGCCGCAACAGCTTCCTTCTTCTTCCTGACCAAAGTTTCCTCATCGGATTTAGAATCGTCCTCGGATTGGCTTGGAGTAGGGGGGAATGGCAATGAGAGGTCGTCAGCATTCTTGAGGGGGGAGTCCTCGGGGACATCAAGATCTTTGAGGGCAGACATCCAACCAAGAGTAAAACCCTTGTTGCATGCCTGCTTCACTTGCTTTTTGTAGTCCTCCTTGACGTCGGCCGCCCCCTCAGCATACGCCTTCTCATCAGCGGCCTTGATCTCTGCCTCTTTTGTGGCCAAGGCATCCTGAAGTTCTTTTTAGGCCTCGACCATCTTTTCTTCGGCCTTTTTCTTTTCGGCCCCAAGAACTTTCTTAATGGCCTTTGCAGCATCTGTTTTTTCTTCGGCCTCATCTTTAGCTTTAATAGCTGCCTCGGCCTGATCTGACAAGGTCTTCATTTTTGCCTCGATTTTTTTGATAGTCTTCTGTAAACCAGCAACCTCCCTGATCTTGTCGGCCAACTCCTTCCTCATTTCAAAAGCTTGCATTGAGAAGGAATGGGCGTGCTAGATCGCCTGAAAGAAAATAGACAGAACAAAAATTAGTAAAAATTCTCGAAGTATGGAAAAATAGAGAAAGAAAAATACCAAGTGTAAGGAACTTACTTGAACGGAATGCTGCAGCATCAAAGCGAAGTTTTTGTATTCGCTTATCTCGGCGTTGCGATTGAGATCATTGGGAATGAGCAAAGCTGTAGAGAGGGCAACGCCGACTTCGAGGTCAGTCACACTGTTGCCAGCTCTGATCGGCTTGTCCTAGATGGTGATTGGGGGAGCCCAGAGGGCATCTGGTTTCATGGACCCCGAGGTTGTGGTCGACTCAGACCTTGGTTTTTTTGACCGAGTTGATTGGGATAGTTCGACCTCGATGGGCTTCTTCTCGGCGGCGGAGGGGGTCTTCTCACTCTCAGCCAATTTTGAAATAGGCAAGGTGTCCTCAGTGTTAATCTGAGTCACCGTTGCCTTAGGCTGAGCCTTTTTCAGCCTTTTGGGCTTTGGCTTTGGTTGAGGCTGGGACTGGGCTGGTTGAGCATGGACAGTGTCGGGGATGTCGGCTAGAAGATCTTCTACGACTACTTTCTTACGGCCCATCTCCGTAGCGATTGCAGTTCGGCGTCGGCGTCGGCGTCGGAGTTGAGATGGTGGGATCAACTATAGAGCCGAGGTAGATGGCTGCTCTGCTGGATTAGAGGTTGACCCTTGATCTGGCCGAGATGATGAAGTTGCTAGTGGAGTTGTGGTGGACGGTGGAGACTTGCTTTTCTGCTTCTTTGGGACGTCAAGAAGTACCGACTTGTAGGTCGGGATGAAGTTGAGCAGTAGAAGGGCTCTCCACCTATGAACTGGAAGACCCAACAACTTCTTAAGATCCTTGCTGGGGAAGAAAGACTTACAAAAATCCTTTGGTGGCTGTAGAAGAGCTGCACGAAAGAACACAGACATTAGAACATACAGAAAGAATAAAGTTTTAAGGACTTAAAAAATAAATCTGTGTGATACTTGGTTCTTACCATTACCCTCTACGAATACTGTTCAGCTAAGAGGGTAGAGGTGAAGGTCCTCATCTGGGGCGAACTCCCAGTTGCCCGAGACAATGAGGTAATCATCCCCGGCTCCCTTATTGGAGTCTAGGAAGTCGGCAACAAGTTTGTATTCAGTGGACCTCGGTTTAAGGTAGTAGATGTAGCCTTTTTCTAATTTGAGGCCACACATGGTATAGCAGTATTGAATGTCGGCTAAGGTTACCCTAGCTTTTTCTCAGTGTGCTAAGGCAATTATACCATTAATAACTCGGTAAGAGTTAATGGCAAGCTGCATCGGGTTCAATTTGTAATAATGGAGGACTTCTCAAAAAAGGATGTCTATTGGAAGCCTAAGTCCACACTCAATGAAGGTGACGCCTGGAAAGGGCATGGAGCCAACTGTGGGCATGATAGAGTCGTCCTCCCCAACCAACCTAAGGTGAACGTCGGTTGGGGTGGAAAATTCCTGCCTAAAGTATTCTAACTTGGTTGGGGTATCTACTCTATGCCTCCACATACCCATGATGTCGGCTTGGGGAAGGTGTTGGATTTCATAAGGATATGTTTTGTAAAGGTTGGAGGGGCCTCGACAAAACCTAGAAGAATGATGGGTAAGAAATTTTGAGGATCTAAGTGAAGTATATTTTAGTTTTCCTAAAAGTCATGGGTTCTACAGACAAATCCCAAACCTAGATCTATAGAAACATAGATTAAAGGCAAGAATCTGGAGAAAACACAAAATAAAAACAAAGATTTAGAATCAAGAATGGTGATGCTCTATCAAGAACACTGTGACAAAGTGTGCGCAAGGGTGCAAGGCCAGGAACAGTGGCAGAAAATCAACAAATTTGTGAACAATGTGTGTATATTCAAGAATGGATTGGGTCAAAAACAGAATCATGAAACAAACATGTTCAATACATGGTAGAATTCAAGATAGGAAACTAAAACAGGAAGTTAAATTGGAGAGAAACAGTGACTCACCGAAGAAAAATGAAGCCGGTGTTAAATCAGATGATGGTGGCAAACCGAGGAGATCAGCAAGAGCCCTCGCCGAAAGAGGTGAACGGTGGTGGCTACAGAGCTTGAAGAGTTTGGAGCAAAGGCGGGTTTGGGAAAGGAAAGAGAGAGAGAATTTGCACGAGAATGAAGATGCAAAAGTGAAGGGACGAAGAGAAAGGGAAAAGTTTTGTCAAAACTCGAAACGGCGGCATAAAGGCAATTAATGTGCCTAAGACGGCATACATGTCAGACGGCGCACGAAAAAATGATGCGATTTAGTGGCGCGTATCAGGTACAGCCCAGAAGGGGAAAGACGCGTGCCAAGAACGGTTGAGTTGTTATACGTGACAGCTCATACGCATGATAAAACTCTTGGAGTTCTTGGTTTAATGAAGCAAAGACCTCGGCTATGGAGGCGGTCTTGGCTTAATGAACTTGGATGAACTTGGTTGTTGGTTCCAACGCATTGATGAAAGCAGACTATAGGTCTTGGTTATATTGAGCCGACGAGTTATGACTTCGGCAATGAATGATGAAGCAAGCTTAGCTGACGTGCTAGATGGAAGAAATGATATAGGTTCCATCACCTCAGGACGCCAAGGTAATAGAACCTAGGGGGCAGTTGTGGGGACATAATTTTTGAATGACAAAACGTGGCTGAAGTGTCACCGAAGTGCCAGCCAAGGTGCCACGTGTCTTGGTCATGACGCCGAGATCATCTCGGCTAGGCCGAGGTTATCTGCGAAGATACCAGAATCCGGGATAACGGATAAGGGGCAAGAGTCCTAGAATGGGAGAAGATTTCAGTTTGGGTAAAGATAAGACTCTTAGAGAATTTATCCCAATCCTACTGGGAGTCCAAGATTAGCAGTAATCCAAAATCCATTGGAGCTAGGCTTCTATTGGGATTAGGTAAGTGTTGGCTATAAAAGAGAGACACCCCCATGGGTTTAAGGTATGTTTTTTATGTTCTGAATAGTGAGTTAAGCTCTTTTACTATATTTGAGAGATAATTGACTTGATCGTCGGAGTGCCCCCGAGTGGATGAACTACCGCCAGAATCTCTTCTTTTTGTGACAGGTCGTTTGGGCTTAATCTATTCTGTCAGTATTCTCCAGCTGAGTGCTTGATTGGCAGTGTGGTCAAAAATTGACACACACAATGCGAATTCAAGGCAAGGGGGGTGTTGATGTAACTTACTGTTAAAATAAAAATTTCATTCAAGCATTTCATCATACATTTAGAATGCAGAGGGAGAAGAAAGTTCACAAATTCAATTCCAGAATAAACACATTAACATAAATGCGACACATCAATAAACATATGAAAACCCAACAAAAGTATTCTTATCTCAAAATTAAAAAAAATAAGTTGAATATTTTACAATTTACAATTACTTATGATGCACAAAGAACAAAGAAATTTTTTTTTGAATTCCAAGCATACTTACCTAAACAGAATGAAAAGAACGCTTTAGTTGTGCCCCTCAATGTCCAAAACCAATAAGCCAAAAAAAAAAAAAAATGCAGAAAATAGATTCAATCTTCTTGTTATGGGCCCACCTCTTGAACAAATCTTATTCTTTAATTATATATGCAATGTAAATCTCTGTGGGTTTTTTTATTTTTTTTGTAGATCACTGTTCCAAAAAATCATGGCAAATTACACCAATAACCCTTCAACTATAATAGTCGAGTTATATTCGTAAATTATTGAAAATACATACTAAGCTGAAGTTTAGGATAACTTGCTGACTTCTAAAGGCAATGAGGTAAATGAGGCTAAAACTATGTGTACATGAATGGTTGTAAAACTAAGATTGAAGGGCCCAAACAACTGTTGTTTCAAGATAGTAGCTCTTGTACCATAAACAATTTGACAACCTAACATTTTTCAAGTGTTTGCTTGGTTTTTCTAGGAAATAGATGAGTTATGTGATGAATAGGTTCCGGAATCTCTTATACCACCAATTACAAAAGAGATGCGATATGAGCCTCCAGTATTGGAAAGGTAAAATTAGTTTTGGTTTGTATTTATATCTAAACCAAAATTGGCTTGTGTGCGGCCCCATGCTTTATGTAAATGTGTTTCTTGTTTGTACTACACTTATTTCTTTTTCATGCACTATTCAACCCTTTCATAATTTTATTTTGCAAGAATTATTATATGTTGCCTTTTCCTTTTTTCTTTCTTCTTTTTCTTTTTTAAGTTTTTCACCAGTTAGGTTGGTTAGCCACTGTCATGTAGGTGTTCATTATTTTGAGTATGGGTAAAACCTTCTTTTTTAATCACCACGTATACTTTAAGATCTAATAAATATTGAATTCTTAAACATGGATCAAAGAGATTTGTCACTATAGCAAAGACATTCTTTCTCACGGGTTTAAACAAACACAGCCACAAAGAACATCAATTTAAACCATAGAGACACAGGTTTTCTGGCCTCAAGGAATATAGGGTTTGAGAGAGAGAGAGAGAGAGAGAGAGAGAGAGAGGGACCGAAGGGGGTTCGAAGCAAAGATGATGACGATGATGGTGGCTGTGGTGGTGGTGATATCCAGAAAATACCTAATTAACAAATCAATTTAAGGTTTAGAAAAACAAAAATCAAAATCAAAATCAAAATCAAAAAGAGTACTCTGTAATAATATGAGTGTAATCTGGATATATGTTTGATCGTTGTGAGTGCAAACTCATTTGGAAACTCAATTGATAAAATTTTTAATACATCCTCATTCATTTTTTTTTTTAAATTTATATATTCAATTGCATATATTTTTTTTTCCTGAATTTAATATGATATATATACACACATTCTCATATTCTTCTGCATTATCTCAAATAAAATAAAAATATACTCACAAAGATAATATATATAAAAAAAATCTATACAATTCTTTGTAATGTTTGGAAAAAAATCTATAAAAAATCTATATCCAGATTCTTTGTAAAAAATCTATATATAAATAAAAAATCTATACAATCTATATCCAAATAAAATCTATACAATCTATATCCAAAACTAATCTAGATTCTTCTGCATTATCTCAAATAAAATAAAAATATACTCACAAAAAAAAATCTATAAGAATATGAGAATGTGTGTCTATATCTAGATTCTTTGTAAAAAATCTATATAATCTATAAAAAAATCTATACAATCTATATCCAAATAAAATCTATAAACAAATAAAATCTATACAATCTATAGATTGACGAAGTACATAGTCATCACATTTAATCAGTTTGTAAATGAAAGAGAGATAATAAGAAAATAGTAGAAAAATAAGGGTGTGATAAACGAACTCAGAGTGATAGCAATCAAACATAATAAAATGAAAATCATTGTAGTAAACAAAGTGATCTAATCTATAGATTGACGAAGTACATTGTCACCACATTTAATCAGTTTGTAAATGAAAGAGAGATAATCAGAAAATAGTAGAAAAATAGGGGTGTGATAAACGAACTCAGAGTGATAGCAATCAAACATAATAAAATGAAAATCGTTGTAGTAAACAGAGTGATCTTTACCTTTAGTTTGAAAAGAGTGAGAGAATTCTGGTGTGACGCAGAACAGCCCGACAGAGAGAAAATCTGAAAAGAAATCGTTTGTGAGATCAATTGAAAGCAAGAACAAAGTGATAGCAAGAAATCACAAGAAAGTAGTCGATTAGATTTGTTTGTGAGATCAATTGAAAGTAAAGTGATAGCAATCAAACAATAGAGTGATCATGAAAATCATTGTTTCGAAAGCCCTAAATTGAATTCAACAGAGTGATCTTGAAGATCATTGTTTCGAAAGCCCTAGATCGAATTCAGCAATGCGATCAGATCGTCTGTGAAGCACAATAGAGAGAGAGAGATAGAGAGGGAACTTAACAGGTCTCTTTTATGACAGAGTGATCTTACCTGGACAGCGCCTTGAAGATCATTGTTTCGAAAGCCCTAGATCGAATTCAGCAATATATCGTGCGTAAGGGAGAAGGTGAGAAGAGAGAAGAGAGAGAGATAAAAGGTAGAATAGAGGGGAGACGTGGTGTCACGACCCAAACCCGCCCCTATGGGTTTAGCATCGTAACCGGCCAGTAATCGGTGATTACCAAAGGCCTGCTTAACAAAAATGACAGTAATACAGAGTAAGGGGCTGGCGGAAGCCAAACAGTAATAGAAAGATGTCCAATGAGTTGTGACATTCTGTGTGCTAAAAGACTTTTCTGAATATATTCACATACATAACCAAAACATATTTACATAACGAGTGCACATAACATCCAG
Source organism: Camellia sinensis (assembly GCF_004153795.1). Lineage (NCBI taxonomy): Eukaryota > Viridiplantae > Streptophyta > Magnoliopsida > Ericales > Theaceae > Camellia > Camellia sinensis. The sequence continues at coordinate 192,054 of NW_021028199.1, forward strand.
GTTAGGGATCGAGTCCCTCCAACATAACTGTATAGTCAAGTCTAAAACATTCATTACAAACAGAGACAGAAGGGTGAAACTGAGACACCCCAAAAATAGCCTTGGCTTGACAGATTTGGAACCTCGAAATGAGGCACAGTGGTTGACTTGACAAAACAAAAGCTAACCCGACGATCCTAGCTCCGGTTCGGTGCCTGGACACCTACATATAACTATAAACAGTGAGCTAAAGCCCAGTGAATAACAGTTATGTAAAGAGGATAAGAATGAATGTCCTTTTAGTAATTAAACAATCATATCAGTCATTTAGAAAACCAAAGCAGTCATATGTGGTACATCCATTAGCAAAATAGTACAGTGGGTCTTGACAGACCGAACAGTCAGTTGATGGCCATCATAACAGTAAACAGTAGTAGTTCCAATCATTAGAACCAACAGAGATCTCTGTAACAGTAACAGTAACAGTAACAGTAACAGTACAGTAACAGTAAGTTGCTATGGATGCCACGAGTACAGTTCATAAAAATAAGACAAACATTCATTCAGTAAGCATTGTCATTTCAGAAAACGGTACAATCAATCATTCAGAAATAGATATAATTGAACGTATCTTTACAACATTGTTACTTACAGAGTACTGGGCTATAGACAAGCTAAAGAGCGTCCTCGGATGCCAACCCTATAGTTGCAGAACGAACACACACTTGGGATTAATAACTTAGCCCCTAACATGACTTCGTGTGGTTCTATAACATTATCCTCATTAAGATGCCTTAAACATGGCCTAGGAATGCCTAGGATGGGATGAGGATGTAAAAGTGTACCTTAAAACATTTTTCAAAATTTTGCTGAAACAAGTGTCTCGCTCGAGCGTGGCTTTCTACCCTCGAGCGGACATGCAGACAAAGGAGCTCCGCTCGAGCGTGACTTCCCTCGCTCGAGGGGACTATAAACTCATGAAAAAGTACTGGATGCACGATTTTCACGCTCGATGGACGCTCGACCTCCGCTCGAGCAGACTGCAAAACATATGAACTTCTGGGCATATGCATTTCACGCTCGAGCGTGGCTTTATACGCTCGAGCGGAAGTGCATGTACTCAGAGTGTACACTCGAGCGTGAAGTCCTTCGCTCGAGCGTGGATCCAAAATCTGGAATTTCCAGATTGATCCCCAAGCATAAAACCAAGAATCAAACATGTCAAAACTCAACCTTTTGGGCCAATTTTCTGGAAAACACTTGGAAACTCATAATACAACACATTTTGAAGATCATTTAATAAAATCAAGGCCCAAAAGTAAACCAATTGAACACCAATTCAACTCAAAATTCAAGAACAAGATGTAAATATGCCCTGCATGTGTTTGTTTGAAATCAAAGCTTCTAACACATGATCAAATGAGCCAAGACTCCAAAAACATGATGAATTCTTAGATTACATCCATAATCTAGACATGCATGGAAGAATTTCATGGAAAACAACCTTGAACTTCATGATATGTACATGCATGTGAGGATTCCATGCAAAACAACTCCAAATTCAAGAACATGTACATGCATGCATGAATTCACTCTCAACTCAACACTTTAAACCAATTCTTGAATCTAAACACTAATTTACCATGAACCATACGAGAAATAACTTAAATTCACAATGAAGAAGGTGAATTACTTACCTTAAGCCTTGAATTCAAAGTATGGAAGCTAAATTTTGCAAATCCCCTTCAATTCCTCTAAGTTTCAAGCCAATCTAGATGAACTCGATTTTTCTTCCAACTCTCTTACTCTCTCTCACGTTTTTGGTCTAGAAAATGGCTGAAGAGGTAATATGTCAAATGTGTATGAAGTGGGGAGGAGTTAGCCTAGGATTATCCACTCAATGGCAATTTGGTAGTAAATGCAAACTAATGTAATTTAACATTATTTAATCTAATTTAATCATTCCAAATCAAATTTTAATTAAACGTATCATAAAATCACATAAATTCTAATTAGCATAAAACACTAATCAATTTATGATTCGG